>ML784404.1:349744-374465 GCA_009831015.1 Picea engelmannii
AAGGTAAAAATATCATTGGTTCCAAATGGATCTTTAAGAATAAGTTGAATGAGCAGGGACAAGTTGTCAGGAACAAAGCAAGATTGGTCTGTAAAGGCTATGCTCAAATAGAAGGACTGGATTTTGATGAAACTTTTGTGCCCGTAGCAAGATTAGAAGCTATCAAAATATTTATTGCCTATGCTTGTCATAAAAGGTTTAAAGTCTATCAAATGGATGTCAAGTCAACTTTTCTAAATGAAGATTTAAATGAAGAAGTTTATATGGAACAAACAGAGGGTTTTGAACTGTCTGATAACCCTAACTTAGTATGCAAGATGAAGAAATATTTATATGGGTTTAAACAAGCCCCTCGTGCCTGGTATCATAGATTGGATACGTATCTCAAAGACAAAGGGTTCAAGAGAGGAACAATTGACAACAATCTATATATCAAAACAGAGGGAAATGATTTTCTCATTGTGTTGGTCTATGTAGATGACATCATCTTCGGATGTAATAAGGATTCATTGGTACAATGGTTTGCCTCTGCCATGGAGTTTGAGTTTGAAATGTCTATGATAGGTGAACTATCATTTTTTCTTGGTCTACAAATTACTCATAGGTCTGAAGGGATGTTCATTTCTCAAGAAAAATATCTAAGAGAAATGTTGAAAAGGTTTCAAATGGAAGATTCTAAACCCGTGGGTACACCTATGGTTACTGGATGCAAATTAAGCAAGGATGATGACTCACCTGATGTTGATCAAAGTTCATATAGGTCAATGATAGGTAACCTGTTGTACATCACAACATCTCACCCAAACATAATGCATGTTGTTGGAATGGTAGGAAGATATCAGTCTGCACCTAAACAGAGTCATTTGCAATCTGTCAAAAGGATATTTAGATATTTGAAAGAAACAATGACTTATGGTCTGTGGTATCCCATAAATCAGAATTTTCAGTTAATCGCTTATTCAGATGCAGATTGGGCAAACTGTGTTGATGAGAGAAAAAGCACCAGTGGTGGAGCATTCTTCCTGGGTGACTCATTAGTAGCATGGCTTAGTAAAAAGCAAGGTTCCATTTCTTTATCAACTACAGAGGTAGAGTACATTGTTGTTTCTACCTGTTGGACTCAGGTATTATGGATGATTCAGACACTTGCAGACTTGGAGGTAAAATATGCAACACTGATCCCAATTCATTGTGATAACACTAGTGCCATCAGTGTGTCTAAGAATCCTGTATTCCACTCCAAGACCAAGCATATTCCCATAAAATACCATTTTCTGAGGGAGCATGTCACCAATCAGGTTGTTCGGGTTCATTACATTCCAACCACAAAACAAATTGCAGACATATTTACTAAACCCCTAGCCAAGAAACCCTTTGAATATCTCCGACAGAAGTTGGGTGTCATCCCGTCTCACACCTAAGAGAGTCCATCCTGTTAGGGGGAGTTTTGTATTCATTGAATATCTGATACCTCCTAAAAATACTGCAACATCTCAAGGGGGGCATGTTTTCTTTGACATTGATGTCAAAGGGGGAGAAAAGGAGTGGTCTAGACTAGATGCTATAGTTGGAGGTACAAATAGATTAGCGCAGTCATTCAGGGTTGCCATCAATGCCAAAGGGGGAGATTGTTAGCATGTTTTCAGGTAGGTGTGCTTGTCATTGATGGAAAGATCAGAGTATGCAGCGATGGTGAAACAGGGACAACGTAAGCTCAGCAGGATTAGCACAGAGTCACACGCAGTGCAAGAGTGTGCTTGTTCATTTGATGGAAAACAGGTAAGCAAGGAATATCAACAGCTCAGGGATAATGGCATGGAAAGATCAGAAGCGTAAAATCCATTTCGGAGTTTCGGATACTAGGCATTGGAGGAGTCAAGGAAGCAACTCATGACAAGAATGTCGAAACAACGAAATGCGAAACGTCGGAATACGTTGATCCGACTCCATTTCAAAGTTTCATATACCGGGAGATTGAGAAGTCAAGAGTTGAGACTCTTCAACACAGGAGTCTCAGAGTTGTGAAATCCAGAACTTTGAAATACCGAAACAGACACATCAACCGGGGTTTCGGATACTGGGAGATTGAGAAGTCAAGAGTCGAGACTCTTCAACATAGGAGTCCTGAAGTCACGAAATGTGAAACGCTGAAATCCCAAAATAGGCACACCAACAAAGAGTTTCGTAGACCAGGAAATAAATCCATTTCGGAGACCCGGATACTGGGAGTTGAAGTGTCGAAACACTTCACCATAGGAGTGTCGAAATACCGAATCACCGAAATTCGAAACGATGAAATACCGAACCGTTGATCTGACTCCATTTCAGAGTTTCGGATACCAGGAGTTAAAGTGTCGAAACACTTCACCACAGGAGTGCCGAAATGACGAATCGCCAAAATGCAAAATGACGAAATACCGGACCGTTGATCTGACTCCATTTCGGAGTTTCAGATACCAGGAGTTGAAGTGTCGAAACACTTCACTACAGGAGTGCTGAAATTTCGAAATGCAAAACCACGAAAGCACTTTATGGATAAATGCCTGGTCATAATTGTGGGCAGGTGAAGGAAGGATATTTCAAGTTGCAAGGCTCCATTTCAGGGATTGGGAGTTGGAAGAGTCAGAGTGACTCGCAACAAATTCACGAAACACAAAATTGTGAAATGCAATTTCGAATAAGGTTGTGGTCACAGCTAGCGATCACATCTGTGGAAGATGGAGGAAGGAGCTAGTGCTACCAAGCTCCATTTCAGGGATCATGACTTGAAGTGTCGAGACACTTGATCACATGAATGTCGAATTGTCGAATGTCGAAATGACGAAATGGTGAAATGTTTATGCAGTCGGTGGTCACTGTCGGTGGTCACGTAAGTAGAAGGAGATAGCATAGCTAGGCTCCATTTCAAGGTTCACACTGTAACTGCTAGAAAACACTAATGGTTTCTGCTAGAGGACTGGAAGAGACTTCTGTCTGATTTCCAGAGCAACAGAAGAGTCTCAAGGAATTTGCTAGTGGAATGAAGACTGTTCATAGAGGCGATTGACAGATGGAAGAGCGTTGAAGCCTGTAACTGCAATAGAGAGGTTGATCTCGACTATAACAGAGAAGACGAAGAGTCTCGATTGTTGGAGAGGTGAAGGAATCTTGGCATAACACCCAGTGATGATGGGCGCATGGGTTTAACTGCTAGAGAAGGTGAAGAGTTGCAATGATGATCAGGCAGAGCACTCGACATGGGGAGAGAATGCACAAGGTGCACAAAGACTATAAGTATGTTGAACAAAGAATAGATGTGTGTTGTTGTTGTGGAGAGGGATTCAGGAGTGTAGAAGGAGGAGTGTGCATCAACTGAAATATAGATAAGAGGAATGGTGCATTGAATGGACATGGCGCACAGAGAAGAAAAGGCAGAAGCACAAAAAGTGAAAGGCATGTGTGCAGGAAGATAGTGAGACACTAAAGGAAGGTTGAGGTGCTCTTGTAGAGAAAAACAGAAGATCAAAAATAGCAAGAAGATGCAGATAGAGAGACATTGATACAGGAGAACAGAGCAACATAGCAGAACAGTGATAATCTTGGTAAGCCAATGATAAATATTGTATCATTGTGATAAATTTATACATAGAAAAATTTATATTTAAGGGTGGTTGGAAGGTACTAGAGAGGACTGTTGTCCTCAAAGGTTCAAGTGGGTGCTTGAACACAGGGAGTTGTAGCTTCCATTTGGTTGCAACTAGAGAAACCAGGGTGGCGCAAGGGAGAACTGTTGTTCTCTATTGTACAGGTTGGAGCCTGTGTGACTGGAAGTTGGTGCTTCCATCCAGTTGGAGCTGGAACATTTAGGGAGTTGGTGCTTCCTTCTAGTGGGTGCTAGAGAAACTAGGGAGTTGGTGATTCCTTCTAGTAGGTGCTAGAGAAAATAGGGAGTTGGTGCTCTCAACAAGGTGTAACTTGCAATACAGAGGTTGTAGCCTCACAATGAGTTGGAGCTCATATGTATGATAATGTACAGAATGTAAAGATTACTTATCATATAAAGAAGAAGAGGTTTTTACCCTTTATGGGTTTCCTCAGGAAATATCTGTCTCTGTATATTTCATATGTGACAAAAATGTTGAATGTTCTATTGCTTACTTCCCTGCATTATTGTGATTGTCATTAAGTGCTCTGCAAAGAATTTAAAACAAGCATAATTATTTAAGCACGGTAATAACTGATTTACCGCCCCCCACCTCTCAGTTGTCCAACAAAAAAGACTCTGACAACAAAATAAAACTAAAGTGAAAGATCAAAATCAACTTTCCACAAAATGTTGTCACTTGACTCTGCAAGATATTCTTTATCAGTCAAGAAATTCAATTCATAAACAAACAAGAACACACAGAGTGTCAAAGATAAATCATACACCTTTAAAACAAGCTGCTGAAATATGTGATTCATTTTTTAATCATGTTGCCTTCAATAAGACCCTGTTGTCATCAAGAGGGTTAAGCCTTCTAGCAAACTCAGAATGAATGAAAATTGAAAGTATCTCACTAGTATAGAGAAAACCTTATGGTTGTAATTCTCCTTCTATTCTCTCCTCCTTGTCTCTTTCTTTCATTAAGCTTTTATTCCTTCTCAATAAGTTGTAACACACCCATGGCGGGGCGTAAAACTTTTGTGCTTCTTAAGAGAAATAAATGTCCTCATTTGGGGTCTTTATTCCATTTTTATATTCCAGAGCTTCCCAGCCGCGGTATCCATGCTCCGAACTGAGCTCCGAGTTCGCAGATACCCTCCCCCAGTTCTTCGGGTTCTTCCACCCCTTTATACTTGCATATGATCACAGGATATGACCAAACGCCAAGACAACAGGGGACAAAACAACCACCACACGAATCCTCCAGAGTGGCAAACCTCTGAAGTTCATGATCCGATGCCATGTGTACTTAGGAATTTCAGTGGCCCCGATTCACTTCGGGACTTTGGCATTCGAGAGTTTCAAACATTCCTACGCCCTTTTCACTAAATTACTCTATACCCGGAGTTACAGATCGAGTGCCATGCATCCCTCCGCGATCAATGACTGTGATCCACTTCGGGACTTCAGAGTCTGGGAGTTTCAAACCTTCCTACACATTTTCCTCCGAAGTACTCCGTACCCAAACTTACAGATCAAGCACCACGCGTCCCTCCGCGATCGATGGTTTTGATCCACTTTGGCACTTCGGTGTTCATGATTTTCAAGCTTCTAAGCACTCATTTCTTCCGGAGTGCATTCACCCAGAGACTCCAATCTATTGACATGTATCTCCTTCCATCCAACGGACATGATATACTTTAGCTCTTCAGGATTTTCAAGGTACTCATCAACGCAAACCTCCGGAGTGAAATCCTTCCAGAGCTTCAGATCTCTGGACACGTGTACCCCACTATCAATGGTCAAGATGAACTCTGACACTTAGGCCTTCTGGAGTTCTTGCTTCACACGATCCATTTTCCTCTGGAGCACTAAACCTCCGAAGAAAAGGATATGGTGCCACGAGTCTCCTGGGGCCAACGACTAGGATGGATTTCGACACTTCAGCACTTTAGGAGGTTGACTCACTCCTCGACTGAAATCTCTTGGAGTTGGAAAATGTCGGGCTGACCACAACCTAGATCTAATAGTCCTAATCTATCCATGTAGATCCCTGATCGATGGTTCACAACCTCCTCTCAGGGTCCCACTGTTGCACCACACTTGGAAACACCATCACTCAACACGTGCATTCCCACGTGCTCTCAATATGATACCCACCTTCCCTCGATCGAACGGTCAAGAGGGATCCCAAAGGATCCATAGATCCTCGATCCACATTACTTTGCTACTTCATTCTTTGGGGATTTTGGCGTTAATAAGCCTCTATTCTCCCGAAGTGGTTAATGTCGGGCTAACTACCTCCTAGATCTAACGATCAGGATGGATCTCAGGCATCCTCAGATATAAGGCCTATATTAACTTTGGGACTTCGGGTATTTTACCTCCCTTACGATGAACTCACTCAATTTTTCGAACTCGTGAAGTCCGAAGGACTCAAGGGGTTAACTCCCGCATTCTTTCCAGTATCCAATGGTCACAATAGAACTTGATTCTTCCTGAACATATCTCATTCATTAGTCTTCCATACGAAGGAACTTACCCTTTCGATACTTCAATCTCACTATCCTTCCTGAGCTTTATTAGCTCTGAAAGGATTAAGAGATTTGCGCTCTTTCTCTTGAAATTAACACCTAGAAGGGTCTTCTATAGAACCCTTGCGCTCCTTTATCAAGTCTATAACTTAAGGAGTTCTCAGTCTCTATCCACCCTATAGAGACTATGTGCATGTCTGCACTACCTCTCCTATGCTTAATAGACTTCGTCCTCTCGAAGACTCAGGGTGACTGGGTGTGTCGATGTGCACCCGTGAAAACTGTACCCAAGGTCGACGAACTCGCATTCCACAAATTTTAACTTAAGCCACCATAGGGCCTAGGCATTTACATGTATAATCAGACAATTCCATACTCGCTTAAATACACAATTTAAACAAGAATAAAGAGATACAGTATAACCATTAAGAAAACATGCACATCCCTGGGTCATTCACAGTATATCCAATTTTATTACATAGTTATAGCTCAATTTCACAGGGTATGAGAATACTTATCTATTACAGGTTGCATCCAACTAAATGACTCTAGGTGTGTGCCTTTCCACCCAACCATAGGCTCAGAGGCATTCATTCTTAGCACTCTGGCCACCCCCATGCGAAGCCATGATATCACTAGGGAATTTAAGCCATCTTTCAGAGAGGCTCTCTCTGTCACAGTGACCCTACGAGGTTTATCAGATGATTCCTCAGCATCAATCTCACATTCGGGTCCTTCAATTTTCATTCTCTACACTTCCTTTCGGTTTGCGAATCTCTTTTTCGAGCTTGCGCTTTTCGTCTGTTGTCTCTTCTCTTGATGCTCGCTTGTATGTATCTTACCTTCATTATTTTGGAAGCTTTCCAACCTATCTTGTTCCTTTTGTCAGAAGGAATCTCAGGTCTGCAGGTCTCTACAGTAATTTGGGATAACATTCTGCATCTAGACCATGCCTCCATTCATGGGGGTGGTTGATAATTCAACCACTGGTATTTTCTTTATTAATTGATTTCTTTCCTCTAGAGATATCATAGCTCGTACTTCAAGGCTTCACCCCCCAACAGTCAGTTATGGGAAATTTAACAATAATACATTTACATCATTCACATGACTTAGCATGGTAATCCTATTTTATGATTAATTACAAGATGGGGGAAACAGGGGTGTTACAATCCCCCCCCCCACTTAAAGGAACATTGTCCTCGGTGTTCTTTCTCAAAAACACTTGTCATTCCTTTTTCATTCAGTTGTTTCAAAAGTGTCGATCCTTCTTTATCGGTCAGGTCATTTTTTAGACTGTTAATCTTCGTCACCTGCTTTCAATAATCCTTGGAAAACAAGCACATTAATCATAGTCTCATGCAAAAACATTTCCTAAAAAATTCTAAGAATTTTTTCTAATCTTAGCACAATAATTATCTACGCAGTTTGTGGATTTGTATCCACATGGTTGTCTTGTTATCTAGGCTCACTATTTTTCCTTGACATACCCATTGTGTGCATGATCCCAATAGTTTAAACGAACTATCAATTTCTCCTCTTCCTTGTCGTCACTCACCCTCTAGACCCAGGCTCAAGCATCCCCTCCTCTGCTATACAGTCCCTCGGGTGATCCATCTTGCCTTGCCAAGGTTTTCTCGCACAGGAATAATTACCCATTGTGTGCATGATCCCAATAGTTTAAAAGAAATATAAAGGTCTCCTCGTCCTTGCGGTCACTCACCCTCCAAGCCCACGCTCAGGCATCCCCTTCTCTTCTATACAGTCCCTTGGGTGTTCCATCTTGCCTTTCCAAGGTTTTCTCGCACAGGAAGAATTCCATAGATGATCCAGATTTTATGAGAAGAACAAAATGACTAAAAATTATTAACATGTGCTTAACAAAAAATAACATAGATACAGTAAAATTGGTTTTCTATTCAATAAAGAAATAAGTTGAAACTGTAAAATGCAATGGAAACAAACTTGTTGGAATGGTGGCGGCTTATCTCTGAGAAGAGATGTGACAGTTGTTCTCACTCGCAAGAAAATGATTACAATGAGGATCTGAAGGCATTTTTACAATAAACAAGAATGACAAAAACCCTAGACATCCAAAAACCTAACCCTAGGAGATCAAGCGCCAAAAGTCATGTGAGCCCCATTTGGGTAAGTTAGTACATCAACTTCCCAGGGTCGTAACTTTTGCATACGATCTTCGTTTTAGGTGTATGATAGCTCGTTGGAAAGGTATCATTGAGGAGATTCATTTTGGGGGTTCAATAATTCATTAGGATATCATTGAGAATATATATATTTAAAAACCTTCATTTAGGCCCTCAAAATAGCCCCGAAAGTTAAAACTGCTAAAAATAGTAAATTACCAAAATTGCCAGAAAATTGTTTTGAGCCAGTTGGAAAAGGTGGGTGGACATCGATATCCACATGGATCAAGATAATTTATCGAGCCTTACAGTCAAGGAATCCCTCAGACTTTCTCTGTCAAGGAATCACTCCAGCTTGTGTTACCTCAACACAACATATTCCAGGTGATCATGTCTTACCACGGGGTTCTCGTGGCTCAGAAGTAGCCATTTTTCATGCTTTTCATCTTGATAGCCTTCCGGCTCAACGAAAGTTAGGGATGAATTTTACTCTCCTTCTTCTGGCACAGAAATAGATAGGGACGAAGGTTACTCTCCTTCTCTTGACTCAATCATAGATAGGGACGAAGGTTACTCTCCTTCTCCCGAGTCAGTCTCCATTTCCTACGATCAAATCATACTCTTTTTCACAGTTCTTCCTCAAACCTGAGAGCTCAGTCTCTCATCTCTGCACTCTTCCCATATCTTTTCCTTTCACCTATATAATAGGTATACATAAATTCATGAGACATCATCATAAATTTTAAATTCAAAATTTTCTTGAAAATCTGTCACCTATAGATTTCCAATTCCACATTCTGATTTCATATTTTTTTTGCACGGGAACCAGATTCATAATTATGGGACTTTCCTTCCCATAGAGGTTTGTCTCGACAGGTAATTGGTCTTCCTTATGGGATTACAATGCTACCATATCCAAGACCCATTTTCTTCCTGCACTTTCAACTTCAATCAGCCAAACAAATTGTTAGTATCCCATGCACACATATTTTCATTGTACCTTTATAATGTCATCACAAACAATTCTTGAATTGTGCATGCTAACAGTCAAATTCACTTTCTCTAAAAGGAAATACCATTCCTTGCAGTTTGGCTCAGTAGGCAATTGGTCTTCCTTATGGGCTTACAATACTGCCATATCCAAGACCCATTTCCTCCATTCCTTGCAATTTGACTCAGTAAGCAATTGGTCTTCCTTATGGCCTTACAATACTGCCATATCCAAGATCCATTTCCTCCTGCAATTTCAACATTCCTCGGCCAAAAAAATTGTTAGTTTTCATGCACATTATCTTTTCAAAATCAGGCATACTAACAATCCAAGTCATTTTCATATATTCAAGGGTACCAAGCAAAAGGATACATCATCCCTTACTTATGCATCATTTCAGCCTACCAAATTTTTCAAAATGTAATTCAGATATCAATTGACTTTAATGAATGTGCCAACATTCGTGGTCACATTCATACCCAATGCACCCTTGCATTTTTTTTAAGTTACCCATACTTTATGACAAGTAATTTTCCATGGTGCGTTGGATATTAGCCAAGCTTTTCACCATATAACTTATTCATTCTCATTCATTGTTGCAGCATGACTATGCTTCCGGCTATCGGATGATCATGATCCCAAATCAGTACACATGAAACTCAAAATTTTCACATGAATGACTTTAAGCATTCTTCCTCAATTGATAACCAAGGTGCCAACACTCATGGCCACCCAAATTTTTTTCCTTCAACGCTTACATAATGTAAGTAAAACATTGGAAGGTCCTCCTTTCTTACTAAAAACCCATTGTCTTCCATCTTATGCAACATGTGTTCCCTCATTGCATTCCATGCAACATGCTAACTATGAGCACCTTTATTCCCATAGAACTAGTCACTGTGACCATAGTCTAACGTAGAGTTCCAAAATCTACCTTCCTTGACTGGACCGAATGGACTATGTTTTATCTCCACGCGATCGAGATTTATGACCTTAGTACTATTATTTTCAGGTTCTACCCTTTCAGCTCCTGTGTCCGGTGCTATGATTCTGGATAAACCCCTTGTTTGCAATTTGACAGTGAAGATTCATCTTTCCCCAGATCCAACAGCTGCAAGGGATTGTAGAACCTCAAATAGCGCACGGTTTAATCTTCCTTCCGATCTCTGCAATGGATACGGGTCGTTCGATCTTCGATCGGACCCCCAAACTCAAAACAAAACTATATTGAGTTTAATTTATGGGTACAAGTCCTCACATTAATTCACGTGCATAAGCCTTCCCCGCAATGAATACGGGTCGTCGATCTTATCCCTAGATCGATTCTAAACCACACGATTCCAAATACAACAATCTCGGCATAGAAGTATTTGACCGAGAATCTATACTGAGAGCAGAGCTTCGATTTGCCAAATTCAATTACAGAATCCAATCACGGTATGATTTTATGTGGAAATAACGTGTGGGTTCCTTCCAGGTCCTCCCACTGATCGTTCACAGATCAATGGTTCACAGTGATTGCGGAATCCCCAATGTGCTTTCTCTTTATCAAAGAGTTCAATCTTTGCAATCCGAAAGGTGCTCTCCCAACTCTTTCAATCGGGGTCATTGATCATCCACCTCGACGAGATCAACGGTGTTGGTTGATTGCAAGCAATGAACTAGCGTGCCCGTTAATTCCTCCTTCACGCTCCACAATCAATATGAGTCGTCTGATCTACGATCGGACACCAAATTCAAAACAAAGCTACACTGAATTTAAATTACAGGCACAGGCTCCATCATTAACCCATGTGACCATTCAGTCTCCACAATGAATATGGGTCATCAATCTTATCGAACGATCGACGTTTGATCCGTTAATTCCAGTGGATCTTGAAATCGATCTAACGAATGAGATCGGTTTCCTTCTGATGAATGACTCATGTTCACTCCCTCTGTCAGGCTCTTGATTAACCTGATTTGATCAGGTTTTTCTTTTGCAATCCTCATGATCTCGATCTGTAGTTGATCGAAGGGATTTCTACGATCTCCTAGTAAATGTTTTTGACCTTTTGAGTCAACATAGATCATTTGGTTCAAATGTTGTTGCATCATATAATCAATCTTCACTGCTAGAGGTTCACACCTCCAACATTTGGGTTATCGTTCCCAAATCATACCCTACTTGGGTATCCATGGCATACAATTTCCCTTTCAAAATTTTGTGCATAACATGAGACAATAAAATATTTCAGAAGGGATTCTCATCCAAATATTTTCATACCTTGAGCCACATAAGTATGAACATTTTTATACATGTTCTTGGTTTCTAGCACCCTCTTTCTTATTTTATTTTTTTTACCTCATCAACAATGTTTTAGCGGGATTTTCATAGTCCTATCAACAATATTTTGACCGCAGCCTTCCCATGGTCATCCTCTGCTTGAGGTTTCCCATCAACAATTTCAATTCCTTTCTATACAGAACATGCATCATTCGTTGTAATATCAATTAAAATGCATGTATCATAACATTCAAATCCATAAAAATTCTTCAAAATGTCCTAGCATATCTTTATGCATTTCATCACATTATCCTCAAGGATTTCCATGAATGCAATAGCAACAGTTCTCAATTTTTCTTGCAGTAATACAATCATCATCACTATGGTGCCCAAACATTTACTTTTATTAATAAATCAGCTTTCTCATTCCAGAGGAAACATAACACATAGCAAGAAAGGAGTTAGGGGATCCCCCCTTTTCCCCACTTCTTCCACACAACCTGGGGATTTCAACCCCACTGAGTTATTTCTAAGGCCTGGCTTCCTTTGCTTGATGTGGCTTCAACCAAGCCTATTCGATCAAAAATGCTTATTTATCCCTTCTCTTTTCCCAGCCATACTTGTTCTCATAGCTTCTCATCTAAGACCTACAACTCTGTAAGCAATTCATATTTATTAGGGTGGACAGATGTTCCTCCTTTTTCCTCTTCTTGGCTCTTTGCAATTTATTCCAGGTTGGGATCTCCCTATTTTTTTCCTTGAGCAGCCTTGGTTAGGCCTCACTCTAACCTTTTTGTATACAACAACATGCTTTAATAGCAAGCTCTTTGTTCATAGTGGGTCATGAACCTATGCATCCTGCATATTATAATTCGGTTCTCAGAGTGGTTAACATTCAGTTGTTAGTCTTCCACCTACACATTTTGTTTTAAAAATGTAATCCAAGATTCTTATATAGGTAGGATTTGCATCCCATTGCTCAACCTTCAACAATCATTAGGATTGTAACTTTGTTCTTCTGTCAGAGTCCTTACATAGTTTCTTCACAGGGAACTCCTTCAGCACACAACTTCCTCATTGCAGATCCATCACTATCTGTGATGGAATCAATCTTGAATTAGCTTAGGCTCGTTACTAAGCATCCTTTAAGGAACATAGACATGCATTTCTAACATGCATAGAGATTATGTATCCACACATATTCTAGTTTTTTTTAACCTACATCCATGATGTACTTAGCCATATTCATAATCATAAGCTTGTGTGTAGCTTCCATAGGTATATTTCATAGCTTACATGCATCTCTACTTTAAAATTAGTCAACTCATGATTGTTTACAATCATTCTCATGTGATCCTCAAAGGCGTAATCATTTGCCTCTTATCATGACAATAGAGCATCCTTGCTTGTTTACTCTTTCATCTATTTGTACTGGATTTTCCTGGGGATATGGAGCACATTCCCCTTAAGCTATCATTCAAAATGGAACTTTCATGACTCTTCAGAATGGATTCAACCATCATGCATCCATGGTATTCATTCAATCTTGGAAAGATCTATGCTTGCCTCACATTTCACTCATCAGGGAAACCATATTGGGTCTTTAGTATACTTATACTCTTACATCATACATGTGCATCACTTTCACATTTAATATCATTCATACCTAACTGGTATTAATATCAGGCTTCATATCAAGAAGCTTCATAAAGCATTAAATCCATGCACTCAAGCATACACACACAATTAAGTATTCATCATACTAGATTAGTTTTATCATTAATGTTCTTTAGTTAGAGATTACAGTCTCTTACATGACTAATCTCACAGTTATAACTCGTACTGATGTTGACTTCTCTTTATGGCAATAACTAACCAGGGTCACTTTCCCTTTTATACTATAACAGCTGGCAAGAAAACCTTCTTGCCTCAACTTCTATAGGAATTTACCCATCTCACATTTCCTTTGGTCATGAGGATTTATATACTCTGAGTTTAATATAAAGCAGTAATTATACTGCCAAGGATCCTACCTGATCCTATTAGATTCCTTTAATCCCACAAAGGTATTAACCATTATATAATCAGCCCATGCTTAGAGGCAGTGTTATGCACACCAGGTCATTCGTCCTTCGAGCTTCAGCTACCCTTGATAGAATCTTGCCACCTTCAGCTATCCACATTCAAGTCTTATTATTAATTTTAATTAGCATATCCCTACTCCTGTAAGAGTAGTTATAACTTTGACAAAGGGTTGAAGAAATTCTTCTGCTGAAATTCAACAAGAATTCCCAAAATCACAGGTTCAATCTATAGTCCTTCTCCTCAAGGAGTAAATGAAAATAACAATACATCTTTATGCTACTCATGCATGATCCCAAGTAGGCCAAGTTTTGTAACCATGCTCTAATACCAATTTGTAACACACCCATGGTGGGGCGTAAAAAATTCGTGCTTCTTAAGAGACATTGATATCCTCATTTGGGGTCTTTGTTCCATTCTTCTCTTCCAAATCTTCCCAACCACGGTCTCCATGCTCCGAACCGAGATTAGAGTTGGAAGATACCCTCTCCCAGTTCTTAGGGTTATTCCACCCCTTTATACTTGCATATTACCGCAGGATATGACCAGACGCCAAGACAACAGGGGCCAAAACAACCACCACGAGAATCCTTCGAAGTGGCAAACCTATGAAGTTCACGATCCGACGTTGCATGTCCTCAAGAATTTTAGTAGCCCTGATTCACTTCGAGACTTCGGCATTCGGGAGTTTCAAACATTCCTACACCCTTTTCTCTGAAGTACTTTGTACCCGAAGTTACAGATCGAGCGCCATGCATCCCTCTACGATCGACGGATTTGATCCACTTTGAGACTTCAGCATCCAGGAGTTTCAAACCTTCCTACACCTTTTCCTCTGAAGTACTATATACCTGGAGTTACAAATCGAGTGCCACATGTCCCTCCACGATCGATGGTTGTGATCCACTTCGAGACTTTGGAGTTCGGGAGTTTTAAGCTTCAAAGCACTCATTTCTTCTAGAGTGCATTCACCTGGAGACTTTGATCTATTGAAACGTATCTCCTGCCACCCAACAGACAGGATTTACTTCGTCTCTTCGAAAGTTTCAAGGTACTCACCAACGCAAACCTCTGGAGTGCAATCTTTCTAGAGTGTCAGATCTTCAGACATGCGTCCCCCACTATCAACGGTCAGGATGAACTACGACACTTCGACCTTTGGGAGTTCTCGCTTCACACGATCCATTTTCCTCTAGAGAACTAAACCTATGAAGCAAAGGATCTGGTACCATGAGTCTCCTGGCGCCAACGACTAGGATGGACTTTGACACTTTGGGACTTCGGGAGGTTGACTCACTCCTCGACTGAAATATCCCAGATTTGGTCATCTTCGGGTTGACCACAGCCTAGATCTAACGGTGCTGATCTATCCATGTAGACCCCATATCGACGATTCACAACCTCCTCTCAGGGTCCCACTGTTGCACCACACTTGGCAATACCATCACTCAACACGTGCATTCCCATGTTCTCTCGATATGATACCCACATTCCCTTGATTGGACAGTCGAGAGGGATCCCAAAGGATCCATAGATCCTCAGTCCACATTACTTCGCTACTTCATTCTTCGGGGTTTTTGGCATTACTAAGCTTCTATTCTCCTGAAGCGGTTAATGCCAGGCTAACTACCTCCTAGATATGACAGTCAGGATGGCTTCCGGGCATCCTCAGATCTAAGGCCTAGATTAACTTCGGGACTTCAAGACTTTGGAGATTTTACCTCCCTGATGATGAACTTGCTCAATTTTCTGAACTCGTGAAGTCCGAAGGGCTCGAGGGGTTAACTCCTGCGTTATTTCCCATATCCAACGGTCACAACAGACATTGGTTCTTCCCGAACAGATCTCGTTCATTCTTCTTCCATACGAAGGAACTTTCCCTTTCGATACTTCAATCTCTCTATCCTTCCTGAGATTTGTTATCTCTGAAAGGCTTAAGAGATTTGTGCTCTTTCTCCTGAACTTAACACCTAGAAGGGTCTTCTACAGATCCCTTGCACTCCTTCATCAAGTCTAGAAATTAAGGAGTTCTCAATCACTATCCACCCTATAGAGACTCTATGCATGTATGCACTACCTCTCTTGAGCTTAATAAACTCTGTCCTCTCAGAGACTCATGGCGACGGGGTGTGTCGACGTGCACCCGTGAAAACTGTACCCAAGGTCGATGAACTCGTAGTTCACAGATTTTAACTTAAGCCACCACAGGGCTCGGGCATTTACATGTACAATTAAACAATTCCATACTCGCTTAAATACACAATTTAAACAAGAATAAAGAGATACAGTATAACCATTAAGAAAACATGCACATCCCTGGTTCATTCACAGTATATCCAATTTTATTACATAGTTACAAACCAATTTCATAGGGTATGAGAATACTTATCTATTACAGGTGGCATCCAACTAACTAACTTTGGGTGTGTGCCTTTCCACCCAACCATAGGCTCAGAGGCATTCATTCTTATCACTCTAGCCACCCCCATGTCAAGCCATGATATCACTAGGGAATTTACGCCATCTCTCAGAGAGACTCTCTCTGTCACAACAACCCTATGAGGTTTATCAAATGCTTCCTTAGCATCAAGCTCACATTCATGTCCTTCAGGTTGTGTTCTCTGCACTTCCTTTATGTTTGCGCATCTCCTTTTCGAGCTTGCGATCTTCATCTGTTGTATCTTCTCTTGTTGTCTGTGTGTATGTATCTTACCTTCCTTCTTTTGGAAGGTTTCCGACCTATCATGTTATTTCTGTTAGAAGGAAGCTCAGGTCTGCAGGTCTCTGTGGTACTTCGAGCTAACATTATGTAGCTATACCATGCTTCCATCCATGGGGGTGGTTGATAATTCAACCACTAGTATTTTCTTTATTAACTTATTTCTTTCCTCTAGAGATATCATGGCTCGTAATTCAAGGCTTCACCCCCCAACAGTCAGTTATGGGAAATTTAACAATAATATATTTACATTATTCACATGACTTAGCATGGTAATCCTATTTTATGATTAATTACAAGATGGGGGAAACAGGGGTGTTACAAATAAGTTATGGTAGTTCAACTACCTTTTTGGTTAAGCTTAAGTAGCTTAACTAATTAGTTGAGACAATATAATAATAATATATTTAAGTAAAGGTCTAATTAAATAATAACTAAATAGGTGGGACCCCTTGTGACTCCCATTTCCATTTCTTTTAATAATCATCAAACATGAAATATAAAACCTCAATCATTTGATTCAAACATCCTCCTTGTAACTCTCGTTCTCATATTTATAATCAAATATTTAAATATCAGCAAAATATAACATGATCATATCCAAAAATAGCATTATATCCATGTTGTCCAAAACAATTGCCTAAATATATGCGTGTTGTCCAAAAAAACTGCCTAAATATATGCTTGTTGTCCAAAACATTTTCCAAGTAAAAATATTGTCCTCAATAAAAAAATAACACAAAATATCATTAAAAACCATAGTTACTATAAGAGGAATTTGGCCTCTTTTCACTTATGTCCTATTTTGATCTTTCTGTGGTAGCCTTAGGCTGATTGGAACAATGAGGATGAACTACACTGATAACATGAGAACAATCATATTTGAGATGAAGATGAGAGGACACATATTCAGAGGACTCTTTGGATGACTTGGATGGAGTGGCCACTCCTTTTCATTTATCTTGCTCAGGCATGGGAACATCGATTTTTAGCCTCTTACTAGCATGATAATACTGCACTGGTGAGACAACATGATCAGCTTGGGGAATTGAATTTTTTGGTGATGGAGGAGGGTGTAATGACAAAGACGTAGTAGGACAATCGTGGTGATGAGTAGCAGGCTACTAGACAATCTCTTTCCAACCATCATTGGCATGTTTTTCTGGTTGCATAGAGACATGGGGGGAACACTGATACTAGAAAAGTTTTTATGTGGTGGAAAGGGAGGCCTCTTAGGTCAGGGTTGGAGAATTCAATGACCAACTAGGTTAAAGAATCCATCTTGAGAGAGATGATTTAATTCTTGTGGATCAACGCCAAAATGTATTGAAATCGTGGCCTTCTATGGACACTCTGCTAATTTCATTTGCCTCTATTATTACCTCTGCCATTACTGCCTCTACTAAAGAAGCTCATCCTAAAACAATATTCCAACATGTCATGAAAAAAACTATTAACAATCCATGCATAAAACTTTACCTAAATACAATCAAAACATTGACTATATTATTCACCACAGAAACACATGCAATCCATCCATCAACACCTTAAAACTTCATCAATCAATTTTCATTTGAATAGGGAGGTAGGGATATTGGGAAGATGAGGGGTTTATAATGTGAAAAAACGGGTAGCATGGATGGGACAAGATAAACGAATACTTTTCAAGCAAATGTAGAAGTAACAGAGACTCTATCTATATCCAACTTTCAAACAACAGTCATCAACCAAATTTTATATTAATCCCTTTTCTTTCCATAAAGAATTTTAAATTCATAATAATAGAACATGGAGTCTTTTAATGTATTTGGGAGGATGGGGGGCATATAATGTGTGAAAAATGGTATAATGAAAGGGAAAATAATGACTATTGTTCTATTATATGCAAAACAAAAAATGTCATCATCACCAGCATTTGCCAAACTTTCCCTTTTTTTAATAATTCAAATCCAATACAAATTTGTTTCAAAACCTCGAGAATGATCCAAGATTGTCCATTGTACACTTTTTATTTATTTATTCGTAGAGTTCTTTATTAATAATAGACTGACAACAAAATCATTCCAACAACTAAAAACAGACCACATCAAGCGCGTGATGAAACACAACATAAGCCAACAACTCTTCAACATACAAGGCCGGTATTACTACTTTCAATATTTGGTGTGTAACAGACTGGGTTCGAAACCCATGTGCAACTGGTGTTCATTTATTTTAACATTATACAGTTTTCAAAATCAACCAAAAACCCCCGTGGATAATCAACCAACGAACCAAGATTTAGTGCAAATAACAAATCTTCCCACTGTTGGGTTAATCACATACATCAAGACCAGAGTTCGAAACTCATAATTGGCATACATTAATAGAAAAATTGAGATCTAGGCGAACGCAAAGGAGAAACCTTCACAAAGGGTTTGTACCCAAAAAAACATTTAATCGTCTCTTAAGACAAACTTTCCACAAACCTCTCATGGGGGTCGTAAGGAAAATATATTCATACATATACAAACAGTTGACATAACATTTGAAGGAGTTACAAATCTTCCAAGACTGGGTAATGGAATTAAGAAAAAATCCATTCTTTTATCTCACAGAGAAAGCCTCGAATTTTAATGACCAAAGACGAGTGAAACCCAAACAAGGTTTTCCATAATTATTAGCTAACATGCATAGAAACAAAGCAATATTCATTTTGGACATAAGCAATCACATAATATGAACATAAATGAGTTTGAAAACTATCATCAACTTGAAACACTTGAATACTAACATAGAGAACCTCCACTTTAAATTCCATTATATAGTCGATACCCACATGTATTAAACTTTGGAAAAACATTGTTTGTAAGCAAATGAAAGATCCAACATTATGATTTTATTCTGAGTAGAGCTATATTTCATGGATGGAGTAGTAAGAGCTATCATACATGTATGGAGAATGCCAGGAAAACCACAAACTTGACTATTTCTTCCAAGGCCGAGCAAAACGGAGGCAATACCAACCAAATAAATCAACCAAATGTAAGCCATGTGAGGGTGGAAACCTCGAAGTAGGGTTAGAGAAACATGCAGTAATTGCACGTCATATCTTACATCAATTCCATCAACCATAGCCCAGTACGAGCACACCAACACCTCTGGCACATAATCCATTATAGTTACCAAATAACAACTTAATACTAAGTCAAATTTCCACCTTCCATAAGGTTTTAAGTTTTATGTGCACGCTTAAAACTTAGCACAAAGTATATCGTATGTACCACATTCATTGCTAGGGAAGCATTTCCACCCTTCAAAATTAAACAATGTCCATGATAATCACAATAATTCATAAGTGCAATATGCCATAACCAAATATATCCCATGCTTGGAATTTAAATCAACCAGTCAAAATATATGTGCAGCAGAATAAACCAAGATGCTCATTAAAACAACATCTTTTTCCTTTGAATTAAATCTCCAATAAATCTATCATTTTCCCATTTCGCTTGGAAAACGGTTTCGAATTTTTAAAACTATAGAGTCGTTTTTGCAAAAATAGACACGAACGCACAAAAATACGAGGCATCCTTCATCATCATTCACATACGGGTCCCACCTATCTAGTATATTATTAACTATATAAAAATAATAAGGCATTGCAACCTATTTGTAGGCAGGGACCCATGTTGGGATTTTTGGCGTCAACACCAACCACAAAATGGCGACAACTAAGAGAACATCTACCCATTGTCACCTTAGGCAGGTATTCTCGTCACTTTAGAGATGAACTAATCACCTCAAGGAGGGAATATCTATAACCCTAGGGAAAATGATATAGAAAATGAAGAGATGAAGAAGATTCCCCCTATATGTTATCAAACAAATCGGTAAGTGCAGAGACAAACTAATCTCCCTAACTTCCACAGGAAGCTAGAATAAAACAAGACAGAATACAAACTTCACCTTAGACTTTATTGTCATATAAACTAGTTTTAGAGAGGTACAAGTGACATATGTTTTAAATGACACTTGATCCTCGCTAATGTTGTCCTTGTTGTTCCTTATTTGAGTTTGCAATATGGTGAACTTGTTTAAGAAGCACAAACTAACAAAGAGAGAGAGAACAAACATATATATATCCAATGAATTATATGTATAAGATCAAGGAGTTATACAATAAAAGACAAGACACCTTTATAGGGAAGAAATGTATTGTTGCATTATATTAAATGGAAAGTGGATAATACAACCCATGCCTTGATGTTACAAGGTCCCTTTCAATGGCTCTTTTTTGCAACACACACACCTTTGCTCCAATTCCTTCGATGAAGAAGATCCACAATCTGACTTAGAAAGCTAAAGCAAAGCTATGTCAAGTATAATCTGTAGTAGAACTCTTCATGCATATGAAATCCCTTTCCAACCTTAGCCTTATACATAAGAAATCCCTCTTTATATAGGGTGAAAGAGGGATAGATGAGGAGATTAGGATGATCCCACTAAATCAGAAGCAAGTAAGATCCAAACCGATCGGAGGCCACCTCATCTTCTAGAATATTCCCTTCTAGAACATTCATGAATCTTGACTTTTCCTTTGCTTAAGCATCATCGCACCCTATGCATAGGCATCCTGCAACGACGTCACAATCCATATTTGGTGTAGAGTGCAATGATCAAGCATCGTTACACCCCAATCATAGAGCAGGGTGCGACGATCTTCCTTGTCATGGCTTTTGAGAGAGGAAAAGAAAACCAGTTTTCTCATGGAGAATGTCTCTTTTAATATTTTCAAGGAACATAGAAATGAGTTAAGCACATGTCTTCAGTTGATCATGGGGGTTACCAAAATAATGTGTAACAGAATGCCCCCCAAATTATGAAGCTGGAACCTGTGACAGTTGAAATACTTTGTAGAATGTGTGTGACGAAAACAAGGAGCACATCGACTGGGAACCTGCAAACAATCAAGCATCTGCATAATAATATACCATCTTCTGAGGTAGGAATTCCCATACTTATACTACAAGTTACTCTAATCATAAGCATCAAGTGATTCATGGCCACTAAACATACATTGTGGATCCATGTCATCATGATTCAGCAAAGCCACCAGAAATACACTGTGGATCTATGCTCTAAAAGAATTCACATTTGGACATAGCCATGAGACATACATAGTGGATCGATGTATCAGTGCAAACTTATGAATACTCCATCGCAACCTGGATCGATATGGTGAGATCCAGGGTCTTCGTTTCCATCGTCTTTAAGTACGAATCTAGCCATGTGATTACAGTTGTCGAAGTCGAACATGGTAGAAACCACTTGATTATCGGTCATTAATGAAAACCGTTAACAAGTGTGATGGAAATCACCATTGATGTTAATGACTCCCAAGGTACTCTAGTACAATCCAACGACTGTGAATAAATGAGTTGAAGTCGAACAATCGATGGAATCTTCTAATCAGGGGTCAATGATGTGAACCCATTGTTGAAAGAGAAGAAGCATTCCATTGAGGCATGCAATTTCTAAGGTACTAAATGATTTCTAAGTCTTGTTCTCAGATAATGAGTTGAAGTCGACAGGAAAAGACTCGTCATAGGAGGGCGTTGATGTATCCCCCATCAATGACATGAAATATGTAACAGATTTGAAGTAGATCAGAGTATGAAGTGATTCAAAACTGATACAGGGAAAGTCGACATGGTAGAACATTTATAACTGCAAATGGTCGACTCGATAGAAGGCTTATTTTGGTTGGAATTCTCTTGAACATATGAACAACACGACAGTTTTCTTGGCCACATTGACTCAAGGAGAACCCAAGATATGAACTTGTGGATGGTCAAACAAGAGACAAATGGATTTCCCAACCTGGATACAATGATGAATGTGGGTGTCATGTTCAAGAGCGACTAATGCTGCTACTAACACAAATACAGAGACACGCTTCTTTCCCAATTCCCCCCCACCATTTCTGGCGAGTACCTCTTTATTTTTATGAAAGATTGAGGAGGATAATAGATGATTGTAAATGTAAGCTCATGTTTCAGATGAGTCCCTCAGAGTATGTTTAACAAACCCTAAGAAGGAGTGGTTCGATCCCATATGGGTCTTTCGATGCTTGTTTAACGATTCCAAAGAAAGAAAACTCAGTGGTTTTTCATTTTTAGAGAGTCTGAAAAACACTTAAAAAGAAATCCATAAGGTCCTTTTTTGTAAGTTAGTTTGATGATACCGAAAAAGAGATAATCTACCGCTCATCAGACGTTTTCTTCAAATACTTTTACAAGCATGAAAAGAACAAGGTCACTCGGCTATATTTTTGTGTTTGGGGAGTTTGAAAAGAGATTTAAAGGATACTCCATAAGTTTCATTTTTTGTATTACAAATGCGAGTTCGAAAAAATGACAAAAGATTACTCGATTGCATTCTCATGGTTTCATGAGCATGGGAAAGAATTAAAACTGTGCTCAGAGTTTTTCCTGAAAAACACTAAAAGCATCTGTACATAAGAAAAACACACAAAAACAATAAAAAATGGTGGACCCCTATCAAATGTCTCATCCTTAGACCTTTTAATCTACAATGGAAAACACTTCTCAAATTTGGTTAGACTTTAGGGCAGGGGTAAAATATAAAAAATAATTTAATTTTGCAATAAAATATGGTAAAAAATAATAAAATAGGTCAAAAAACCCTTTTACCATTTCATTTGCAAATTTACCCAAATAGTTTCCCAAAACCCTCTTTCTCTCCCAAATTTCAACCGTCGATTATGGAGCACCTGGTGGATCATTTCGCAAATCGTCTCTGTCAAAAAGATAATATTCTGCCTCTTTATATTTTCATGGTTTCAAATTTTGTTTTTATTGGTTAATTATTGAGTTAGGTTTGATTTATTGGGGGTACCTGCGCTTTTAGATCGTCACAGGCCCACATTATCGTGAACTACGACGATCTGGCATCGTCACAGGGGGCTCAAAGATAATAAAATAGGCCAAAAAACTCTTTTACCATTTCATTTGCAAATTTACCCAAATAGTTTCCCAAAACCCTCTTTCTCTCCCAAATTTCAAATGTCGATTCTGGAGCACCTGGTGGATCATTTCACAAACCGTCTCTGTTAAAAAGGTAATATTCTGCCTCTTTATCTTTTCATGGTTTTGAATTTTTTTTTTATTGGTTTATTGTTGAGTTGGGGTCGATCTTTTGGGGGTACCTGTAAAGACCGTCATTTAATTTAAACTACCATATAATTAAAATAGAACAGTAAATTTTAAATTTACTCAAATTTCACTTGATCTAGCACAATCAATCCAATATTTCAATAAATAAAATTTACTAACCATTTACATACCTCACTCTGATGCTATCCTCCGCTTGATGCTATCTGTCGCTTGAACCTGACGCTGCTCCTTAGGACACCCCAAAACCATCCACCCTACCGACTAGTACGCCTAGCCCTAGGACATCAATGGACGTCCTAGCCCTCCGAGCCAAAAACCTCCTCAGCCCCCCCAGTGCACTGTAAATCCCACTGCAAACCAACTCTCCCAAAACTCCAAGTTCTCCCTCCTCCTCGAATGCATGAATGAATCTCCCCCTCATACCCTTCTCCACCTCCCTTATTCCTCCTTCACCGCCCCTCACATTTACTTCCACCTAACTCTTTATTACTCCTTATCCCTTTATTAATGCCTTATCCATTCATTTATTACTTATTAATTGTCTTATCCTTTATTTAAATGTTTCCCTTTTACGTACTGGTTACGTTATCCCCCTTTGGGATACGTAACCCCATTTAACATTATATTTTATTTTCCCCCCTTTGTTTAATACTTAATTAATCAAGTAATTAATTAATAATCAAATTAATCATTAACCATTAATTTAATACTTAATCAATTAATGACTCACTTAATAATTAATCATTCATTAACCCTCATGTACACTATTTAATAATATCCAATTAGAAATATTATTTTATGATATAAATACAATTTAGATAATCTTTAGGATTATTATTAAATTAACCATCTTAATAATTAAGGGTCATTACATACACCCACCCTTCAGGAAACTTTGTCCCGAAGTTAAGGTATCTTATGGTGCAAAGAACAAGAACATGGTTCACACATTCATAACAAGTAACCGACATTATTAGTAAGTCAGTCAAGGAAACTCATACATACTAGTGTATATGTACAAGAAATGTATGTGTAGCTGGTACATACAATTCTCGTACATGTACTAATAATCAAACTGTCATCCTTTAGTGTTTTATGTATGCATCCAATCCAGTCAGCAAGACTAGTCTTTTATAAAAGACAACAATCAATTAATTATGTGAGAATTTCTTGAATTACAAT
>ML784404.1:383765-394749 GCA_009831015.1 Picea engelmannii
CAATATTTCAATAAATAAAATTTACTAACCATTTACATACCTCACTCTGATGCTATCCTCCGCTTGATGCTATCCGCCGCTTGAACCTGACGCTGCTCCTTAGGACACCCCAAAACCATCCACCCTACCGACTAGTACGCCTATCCCTAGGACATCAATGGACGTCCTAGCCCTCCGAGCCCAAAACCTCCTCAGCCCCCCCGATGCACTGTAAATCCCACTGCAAACCAACTCTCCCAAAACTCCAAGTTCTCCCTCCTCCTCGAATGCATGAATGAATCTCCCCCTCATACCCTTCTCCACCTCCCTTATTCCTCCTTCACCGCCCCTCACATTTACTTCCACCTAACTCTTTATTACTCCTTATCCCTTTATTAATGCCTTATCCATTCATTTATTACTTATTAATTGTCTTATCCTTTATTTAAATGTTTCCCTTTTATGTACTGGTTACGTTATCCCCCTTTGGGATACGTAACCCCATTTAACATTATATTTTATTTTCCCCCCTTTGTTTAATACTTAATTAATCAATTAATTAATTAATAATCAAATTAATCATTAACCATTAATTTAATACTTAATCAATTAATGACTCACTTAATAATTAATCATTCATTAACCCTCATGTACACTATTTAATAATATCCAATTATAAATATTATTTTATGATATAAATACAATTTAGATAATCTTTAGGATTATTATTAAATTAACCATCTTAATAATTAAGGGTCATTACAGTACCTGCACTTTCAGATTGTCACAGGCCCACATAATCGTGAACTACGATGATCTGGCATCGTCGCAGGGGGATCTAAGATAGGGTACAACAATGTCACTTTGCATGAAAGAACATCCCTACGACAACTGCAAATCAACTATTGAAAAGATAAAACTAACTAAAAAAACTTCCAAGAATGGATTTTTTATGATTCTAATCTTATTTTGATGTTCCTTGGCAGGCTTTCCTTGGTCAAAATTCTCAAGTGGCATGAACGAGAGAATGAGGAAGAAGAATATTTTTACGGGAATGAACCGGGCACAATTATGGTGCTTAGGCATTGTGGATTACTCAAGTTCTTCAAAATTCAGGGCATGAGAGCCCGACTGAGGTTGCTAGAGTATCTGGTTCACATGTGAGATGTGAACGAACAAGACTTTTGCGTGGGTGTCCATACACTCACATTGGATATAGAGGATATTTACTTTCTGATGGGTTTGTCTCGCCGAGGCTCTCGGGTATCACTCTCAGGAAGCAGGGGTGGAGGAGAACCCATGGATTACTATGTTGCTCACCATTGTGTGCCAGGTATGGAAAAACATAGTGGCAAGGTGGCCATCAAAGATGTTCAGGATTTACCATTGTGGACCATCCTTTATACCATTACCCGGATGGCAAGGAGTGCAACTCCCCACATGGCTTTGCAAAGACATTTTCAATACACCATAGAGTGCATGGAACCCGGGGTCTTCAACTGGTGTGAGGGCATCCTGAAGAAAATGAAAAATCAACTGATAAAGTGTCAAAACGGTCGGTTGAAACAGTTTGGTTACAGGTCCATTTTGGTGTCCTTCTTCTTGGATAAGGTCCCCATCCTATGTCTACAAGTTAAGTGGGGTATACCCACTCCACAAGATCCCCGGATGAAGAAGTGGGTGCACTTAATGGCTCGTCACGATGGCATGCCTATTGTCAAGTATGATGATGTTTTCTTCCAGTGGATGAGGAATCAACTAATCATGGTGGAGGAATATGCGTACACCGGGACATATTTCCATGGGGATCCTGACTTATCTCTTCTTGAGGGATCTCAATGGGGGGACATAGGTAAGAAGGAAATTTTCATTATATGATGTTTTTGATATTTTAATTATATAAAAAAAAAAATTGTGTTATTTATCCAAGATTAATCAAGTGGTATCAATAACTCATATGTGGCGCCCTATCATCCCCGATATATTCTCCCATTCATAGGCGAGGAGAGAGAGGTGACGTGGCAGGAGTGGTTGTTGCGAATCTAGAGGTGATTGATCAGAACCTAGAGGGGTTAACTGTGAGCATCCCTGATGCCACGGTGGATGAACTTCCTCGACACTATCAACACCATATAGTTGGTGTATCTACATCTATTGGTCGACTACTCCATAGAGTGGCACGGGCAGTTTTTTTTACAACAAGTAACATCCTTGATGCTTTTGTACATGAATCCATGAGCTTCACTATTTTTATATTTTTCTCCTTGGACAAACACTTTTTGTAACTTTTGTTGTATTAATATAAATTTCCTATCGGCTTAGTTGTTTTTGTAAAAAGTGTGATTGGGTTTATAAATGTCTCAAATGTTTGTCTAACACATAATTAGCCAATGCATCTATCAATGTATTTATACATCTAGGAATATGTTGATACTCAATGTAATCAAATTGTCTTTCGAAGAGGCGAATTCGTAAGTATACCCGTAAAAAAGTAGGACTTCGGATGGAATAAGCATTGCTCAATTGTAGCACTACTAACTATGAATCAATTCATGCAATAAGATGATGGATGCCAAATTAAATGGCATCGGTTAGCAACTTTTTGACTGCATTGTATTCTACGATATTATTAGTTGCACGACCAAGGAAAACACCATGTAGACTGATCAAGTCATTCGTAGGTGCATATATTTCCCATGCAGCAGATACTAGGTTTTGAGTACTGCGACTGGAACCATCAGCAAAGTCGATATAGGGTAGTGAAGACACCGACATATGGAAACCAAGAAAAATGCAAGGTAAGCAACTGAAAGGCGGAACCAAAAAATGAAAAAAGCACACAAGAGTATGATACACTAAAAATACACAACACTCATGCAAAAATAGTTTAAGCATAGTACTTCTTCAAGTAAATCCCATTTATGGGTTCACTCAAAGGAATTCCATCATAATATACCATCTCGTAAGCCCCTTTCTCCAACACTCATTTCAAAATATAAGGGCACGCCACATAGGCTCGAATTTACCATCCCATAATAAGTCACGATCTGGTTCGTAAAGGAGAACCAAATCACCCTTAGAAAAAATGTGTGGTTTGACATGTTTGCCATATTAATATTTGACATGCTTCTTCTAAGTTTCAATGACCAAGGAAGCATTGTGGCAAGTCTCATCTAATTGCATCAAATACAGAGGACGTTCCTCTTAGGCTAAGGTGTTAGGGAGAAGTTCGATAGCTAGTTTCAAAGATTGGATTTCACATTCAATCGATAGAATTTCTTCGATACCATATACCAGTTGGAAAGGTGTGAAGCCTGTGGAAAACTTAACGGATGTCCGATAGGCCCATAATGCCGAGAAGAGCATCGTGTGCCAGCTTGAATTGTGAATTCATACCATCCGTCGAAGCATAGTAGTGAGAACTTTGTTGATTTCTTCAACCTGGCCATTGGCCTATGGATAGTAAGGGGTTGAGTTTTCATGTCAAAGACCCAACTTCTCGGTAAGTTCAGACATCATGAAATTGTGAAAATGACTACCATTGTCAATGACGATGGCTTGAGGGACACCAAACGTAGTAACGATATGATTGAATATGAACAACACTGCAGTTTTACCAGTATTATCAAATGTAGGCATCACCTCGGCCCATTTAGTGAAATAATCCATAGCTACGATGATGTATCCATACCCCCCGGCCTAGTGAGGGTTACATGTCATGGAGTCAATACCCCATTTAGCGAATGGACCAACAGAAATTACAGGGTGAAGAGGAGTAGGATGAGATCGGATATTATTGTTGTAGGTTTGACAAGCATGGAATTTCTGGACGAAAGTAATGCAATCCTTAAACAATGAAGGATAGAAGTAACCAGCTCATAAGATCTTTTGGGCAGTGGCATATCGAGACATATGACCGCCACATGCTCAGGAATGCAATTCATTCAAATCTTTCTCAACTTCATCATAGGTGAGACATCATAGAAATATGGAATCAATACCACAACGGTAAAGAGTATCACCAAAGATAATGTATTGACGGGCTTGATACCAAATACGAAGACGATCTATAATAGAAATATCAGGCCAGAAATTTTGGATTTGGATATAAATGATAATGTCTCCATACCATATGTCATCGAAACTGATCAAAAAGAGAGACTCATCAGGAAAGGAATCTTCTGCCACAGTTTTTTTCTTAGTAGAGGGAAGGTCACATATCAACTCTGCAAAAACCAAAGAATTCTTTGACTTGGTGTGCTCAAACTCCAAAATCAAACTCCTGGAGAATAAATATCCATTAAGAGTATTCTCCCCCCAGAAATTGTCGAGTAAGGATATGTTAAATAGGGCTGCAATTATAAATGACTGTGGTTTTGCGTAATAAGATGTAGTGACGAAAATGTTGAACAGATTGCATAGCTGCCAAGGCCAGTTTCTCCACATGAAAATATTTGGTTCCGGTGGTTGTGAGACTTAGACTCAAATAGTACATAACATTTTCATCATGTGAATCATCCTCTTGGACTAGAACCATAGCGGTGGTAGAGTCTGAAGCAACTAAGTGCAGGAAATCATCTCGACTATAATCGGGTGGAAATAATAGTGGTGTACAGGTCAAGGTGAATTTCAAATATTCAAAGGCTTTGTTGGCAGTGCCATCCCATACAAAATTGTAACCCTTTTTAAGAAGTTGACTAATACCTTTCGTTAATTCAACATAGTTGGGGATGAATCGACGTAAAAAAAAATTCTTCCCTTAAAAACTTTGGAGTTGGCGTAGTGTGGAAGGAGGAGGAAAATTGAGGATAGATTCAACCTTTAGGGGGTCCACCCTAATCCCATGTGTAGATACGATAAAACCAAGAAGTCTTTTGGGCTCCACACAAAAAACGCATTTATGTGGATTTAATAGTATGCAATAATAACAACAGTGTAGGAAAATGACCCGTAAATGTGTCGGGTGATCTTAATGACACATCGAGTGCATCGGTAAATCATCAAGGTAAGGTTGTACAATTTGCTTAATGTCATGAAAAGCATAAGACATAGCACGTTGAAAAGTCGCACCAACATGTTTGAGACCAAAAGGTATTTTCTGGTATGTGAAGGTTCCCCAAGGGAAAATAAAAGAAGTCTTATGTTGATCCGCAGGTAAAATATTGATTTGATTATATCCGGAGAAATCGTCCATCAAAGAGAATATTTCACTCTCAGCATAGTCGTCAACTATCTGGTCAACGAAAGGGGTCGGATAATTGTCTTTGGGACAAGATTTTTTTGTATCCCTATAATCTACACAAACACAGATCATGACTTGTTTCTTCGTAGTTGGAACAAGATTGGACACCCAATCAGTCAAAGCCACAAGATAGAAAAAAATGGCTTTAAGAAGTTATTCAACTTCAATCTTAATAAAAACAACTTTGCATGGATGTACTGGGTGAAGTCTCTGTCAAATGGGTTTAGAATCTGGGTAAGTCTTAATATCATGTAAAATAATATTTGGATCAATACCAAGCATTTCTTCATAACTCCATGAAAAAACGTCACATAATTCTTGGAAAAGATCTTTTTAAATGAGGACATCATCAGCAGAACATGAGTCACCGATGTGAACATTTTCCATGAATCTGGGTTTAATCGAAATATCTAGAGGGATGGTAGGTGAAATGTTACCTAATTTCCCTTGATACAAAATATTTTGTGTTGGTTCAGGAATAGAGGAAACCATAGTAACAGTAGAGGGATTTGAAATCCATTGATAACTCTCTATGGTCTTGAGTTCTAGGAAGAGGATAGAATGATGATGCCCATCGTCCCATGGGGTATCTTCCATAGACATGATTTTCATGATCATCTCATTAGTGTGGAACACTACATGAAACAGATATAGAGACGTATATAAGAGAGAGTGAGGAGAAGGAGTTTATGATTGAATAGCTTGATAAGCCAATTCTACCGGACTCAAAGGAATTCAGTCGCCATAACGAAGACAATCATCAGAGCTAGGTACTATCTAAGGGTCGTAAGACTCAAGGGTTTCACCAACAGTAGTTGATATCATGTTAATCGAAGTGACAAAAGGAGGAGGAATATCGGGTGGTGGAATGGGAAAAGAACCCATTAACGATGAATCCTTTAAAAGACCTGCACTGACATTGTCATAATTGTGAGATGTTTTCGCAATGAAAGGTACGCTACTAGTATGTGAATTGGAATTAAAGAAGGAAATTTGATCGACAGTAACAACTTTTCCTTGGTGCGGGAAACATAACACATGGAAAAGAGTAGAAACAACTACTCGCATGGAATCAATCAAACTACGACCAAGTAGAAGGTTGTAATCGAGAGGTGCATCGAAGACCTCAACCTCAAAATTAACCATTTTTCCTTCTAACTTAACAGACAACGAAGGAATAACACCATAAGGTTTAAACCCTGTACCAATAAAATATTTAAGAGTATTGTGTGACTCAGTAAGGGCAAGAGAGCCAATGGATTTCCAACAAGTGACGGACATGACGCAAGTCGAGGCTCCATCAATAACGGTTCGACAAATATTATTATTTTCCACAACAACTTGTATTTGAAACGCTAATTGAGGAGGAAGCCTTGGAATATGATCATCCAAGTCAAACATTATCAAGTTCGTATCTATATGATCAATTCAACCAATAGCCTTCAACAGTTCCTTTCATTGTGTAGGACAACTTTGAAGGACTTCGAGAGTAGACATCGCAGAAGGTGTTGGCGCAAGGTCTTCTACAATAATGTAGTTTTGAGAAACACGTGCATGAGGATTAAATGACGGCTTATGAACAATGCCCTTAGGAGGAGGATGAACAACTGTATCTAGGCCCGGTCGTTGGAGATGAAGAGGACCATTCAGAGGTGAAGTTGGTGGAGGAGGTTGAACCAACAGAGGTGGTGAATCATCAACTTTCTCTTTCGAAGGGGAATAATCTTTGGCTCGAGTAGGGACTGCAACTTTGTTCTTCTTGGAGTCACCAGTACACATAAGTACATAAGACGAGATAGAGGGAGAAGGTTGGTCACGAATGACCAATTGGGTATGTTGTTGAGAAGGAAACGGTTGTGACAAAACGACAGGCGTAGGAGGTGTCTCAGTCCATTACAAGAACTTAGTAACCTCAGAACGTCGTGGACAATATTTTGTATAATGATCCTCACCAAAAATAAGGAAAGGATAACAAGGTTTACACTTGTCTTTGTCATCAATAGGCTGAGTCTTGGTTTTTTCGAATTGTTGATTATTATTTTTTTTCTCTTTATTCTTACCCTTCCCTTTATTTTTATTTTGATGACGTGATTATTTGGATCTTCTCCCAATCAGTCGTCAAACTTAGGAATGTTTGATGGAAACTTAGAAGGTATGACTAACCAATAAGGAGAATGAAAAATAGGATCATTCAAAAAACTAGATAAATCCAGTAAATCCAAAGTAGCAAGAAACGACAACTGTCTGTTCACTTGAGGAAACTGGTAGTTTTGAGGAGTTAGTCTCGTAGGTATACTAGTAGGACCATAAGCAATTTGTAGATAGTTAGAAAGTCCTGTCAAATTTGGTGGTGGAGGATTTTGAGTTGAATAGCCAACATGAGTTGGTTGATTAGGTAAGATTCCTTGGAAAGGAGCATTAGACTGAAATTTTTGACCCCGGACAGGATTCATAGATCCTAGATATGTTTTCCCGAGATTAGGGGGTACAAAATAATTAACTTGAGGATTGTTTCCTCAGGGCGGTTGTTGATTACCTTGGAAAGGAAAATTCCAAGGTTGAGATTGTAATCCAGGGATATTTTGCCCATACATTGGGTTATGACCTCCAACTTGAGGTTGACCTCCAAAAGGAATTTGAAAACCAGAAGTGACATAATGACTTATGCCTCCAACTTGATTGGAGCTACTGGGGCTAGGACAATTAGATCCACCAGGTGAAGGTGTAAGAGGAATGCTAGGCCCCCTAGAGAGAACCTGGGTAGATGAAGGAACAAAACTACTAGCATCATTATATGATCTAGGTAGATATCGATGGCCACCCACCTTTTCCATCTCGCTCAAAACAATTTTCTTGCAATTTTGGCAATTTACTATTTTTAGTAGTTTTAACTTTTGGGGCCATTTTTGGGCCTAAATGAAGTTTTTTTGAAATCGACCTTATAAAATATAGATAAAGGAATATTTGAGCCCCCAAAATTAATCTCCTCGACGATACCTTTCCAATGGGCTATCGTGTTCCTAAAACGGAGATCGTATGAAAAAGTTACGACCCCAGGAAGTTGATGTACTAACTTATCCAAATGGGGCCCACGTGACTTTTGGCGCTTCATCTCCTAGGGTTAGGTTTTTGGATGTCTAGGGTTTTTGGAATTCTTGTTTATTGTAAAAGGGCCTTCAGAGCCTCATTGTAATCATCTTCTTGAGAATGAACGCAGTCGTCACATCTCTTTTCAGAGATAAGCCACCACCATTCCAACAAGCTTGTTTTCCGTTGCATTTTATAGTTTCAGCTTATTTCGTTATTAAATAGAAAACCAATTTTATCGTATCTCTATTATTATGTGTTAAGAATATTTCAATAATCTTTATTCATTTCATTCTTCTCATAAAATTTGGATCAATGGTATCAGAGCGGTCTTCTCCTTGTCGTCTTAATGCATGTCCCCAACGAGGTCAGGGTACACAGAATTGGGTCTCGAGCTTGTTTCTCTTGGGAACAAAAGCTTTCACATGCCCAAGCAAACTCTCATGGTAGGAGAAAATAAAGATGATGAGACAGGAGATCCTTTCAAAAAATTTCTTAACGAATCCCTCACGCAACAGAGGAACGATATGATGGATAGTTTCACGCAAATCCTTCGGCGGCTACCAACATGAGACACAATTTTCTTGAGTGGAGGCATCGCCCCATTAAAGGTACAAGTCAACTTCGATATTCCTATATTTGAAGGTCAGATAGACGCAGATGCTATAGACAAGTGGTTGAATCTACTAGAAGGTTATTTTTTATCCATAACTTTTCGAATAGAGAAAAGATTACTTTTGCACTCCTCAAATTCATTCCCCATGTCAAATGTCGGTGGGAAAATTTTTGTGAGCAAAAGGAAAAAGTGGAACCCTCATTATTTACAGTCATGACCACATAGGAATCCTTCAGGGATGTTATTAACGAAAAATACTACCCTATCGAAAGTTATGATGACTTGTATACCAAATAGACCATACTGTGGCAAGAGAGAGACTGAGAAGTGCCAGAGTTCACAAATATCTTCCATACATTGCGCACCAAGCTGGGTATCAAACATTTAGAACAAGATATGGTGCTCAAGTATTGTGGTGTTGTGCATATATACATCCAAACCGAAATTGAATTTATAGACATCTCATCCTTGGGCGCAGCCTACCGATATGCCGTCAAAATCGAGCAGAATATCAAACAAAAGACACAAAAATTTGGGCCTGGGAAACCCTCACAGAAAAAGCCAAGAAGGGGTGGCCCCAACTCACAGAACAAAGGATAGAGAAAACACAGACAATATCAGGAAAACCAGTCCAATCCGCAAGCAAATAAGGACACCGGAAAGACAAAGAAAGATATCACACTACTACATTTGGGTCAAATTCCGACGGCGCGTTCGACGCAATTGCCACTTTCTATTGTCGGAAGACCGACAAACCTTGGACCCCCTCAAACGTCGTTTCACAGGATGTCGTTTTTTAGACGACCTAGTTTTTGTCTGTATTGCGATGTTATATGACACCACGTGTCATCATAAATTGGATTTTCCAGCCCCATATTGACGTCGTAAGACCGACGTTTCAAACGTGGCAAGACCGATGTTTCAAACGTGGCAAGTGAGACGTTGCAAATGTGGCAAGACAGACGTTTCAAATGTGGCAAGTGAGATGTTGCAAATGTGGCAAGACCAATGTTTCAAACGTGGCAAGTGAGACATTGCAAACGTGGCAAGTGAGACGTTTCAGACGTGGCAAGAGAGATGTTTCAAAGGTGGCAAAAGAGACGTTCTTAAGGTGGCAAGAGAGACGTTTCAGAGGTGGCAAGAGAGACGTTCTAAAGGTGGCAAGACCGACGGGATGAGGTATTAGCTCCGACGTGGTTGCTATGGGAGCGACAATATTGGAGGTGGAAAGAGAGACGTATTGGACGTGGCAATAACGACGAGAAGAGAGTGAAAGATGTCACAATTGCCACCTTTGTGTAGGTATTTAAAAAAAAAATACAATATCAATATCAAGACCTAATAGTCATTCCAAGCCCAAAGGAGGAGTAAGTCATATAGGTGTCAGCTAGTGACAACATACATGGAAATTTCTTCCTGCTTCATTAACATTTTCTTCAAAATTAAATTTACGACAATGAAAAGATAGAACTTATTTGCAACCTTCAATGCACACTTTAGCTTCAGTCACTTCAACATCCATGCTATCTCGCCTTTCACTCTCAAGCCAAGTGGGAGATGGCATCTCCATTTCATTTAAGTTCAAAGCTTCATCATCATTTATGACAACAATTTCTTCATAAGGATGGTCTTTGAATTCAGCCAAATGATGCAGAACAGGAGGCACACATTCACTCAACAATTCTGATACATGTTTTGAGCAATCTGCATCATTGACATATTGTTGTTCATTGTTGATGAATAGAAAAATATCTTATTCTTGAAGCTACGCTTCATCTTGTTCTTCAAGCTTTGATTCACCTTCAACATTCTGCCCAGCTAGTACCTGAGAACAAGTCATAATCATAACTTCTGCCTGCACACTATGAACTCTAATGTTGGGGACTTCAGCATCACTTAATTCCTCACTATCATCATTCATCCATTCTGATTTATGGCTGTGTTGTTCCTTTTCTGCCAAGAAACTTCATATTCTCCAGGTTTTCCTCAAGAATTCATGAATATTGTTTCAAATGTCGGCATTGAATCAATGCCTCCTTCCTCAAGACACAATGGTATTG
>ML784404.1:402283-415604 GCA_009831015.1 Picea engelmannii
CTGGGTTTTCTTCCCCTAGAGGGTTTCCCAGGATAAATGTTGTGTCTCTTATGAATGTGTATTTCTCAGTGATCTTGTTCTTATGATGCTCTTATCTATTGAAATGCAAAGAACTATAATAATGGCATAAACATTAACAAATGCGTCATCTCCCTTGAATCTAGGAAGGTCTTTAGGATATTTGGCAGGCATGTCATGAAGGACTAATGAAAGTCTGAGTGCTTTATTTCTATTTACAATCCAAGAGTGAGGATCTTGAAACAATTGTTCCCAAGGTCCACTGCTCATTGGTACAGGGTCTTCTCTATAGGTTTCCTCTTCTTTATGACCTCTAATAGATAATAACGAAAGGGACTTTTTGGTGAACAATAATGAATAAACCCAATCTATTCCAACAACACAAGAGGAGAACCAAACTTTAGAACACAAAAAATACAAAATGGAGGTCTAGGATTTGTAGTGTTATTCTAGGATTTGTAGTGTTATTTTTTGTTCGCTGAGAAGACCCACAAACCCTTTTTGAAGCGTCGTTATTATAGAAAACTTGTCACAACATCCGTCAAATGCAACATATTTATAGATTTTGTAACGTCGCAATTCCGACGTAAAAAAGTCCTAAGTGACCGTTGGTATTTTGACTTGGTGAACATACTAAGGTGACCATTGGAGGGGAAAACCTAGTTTCCAAAATGTCGCAATTGCGACATATATCTTCACAAACGTGGCAAGAGAGACATTCCAGTGGAAAATGTGGAAAGATAAACATTCCAGTGGAAAACGTGGCAAGAGTGATGTTAACGTGGCAAGAGAGACGTTAACGTGGAAAGAGAGACGTCAACGTGGCAAGACCGACGTTATCGGGCAACATGATTTTTTTTTTTTAAAATTTCCTCTATTTTGCGACAATATGGACAATTTTGTCCATAACGCCGCAAATAAAACGTCGAAATTTTTACAATATGTACTAGTGCCATATGCCTAACCAACAGGCGCTTCGTGACTCGTGAATTTGGGAATGTTGGTATGAGACATATTGATTCTCCAAACTCCCTATCTTCAAAGTGGAGCTTAGGGATGCTAGCTCCTTCCTCTATTCTCTCTCCATGTGACCACTGGTTGTGACTTGGGTCCAAGTACTTTGGGACTTCACGTTTCATGTGTTTGGATGTGAACCAACCATGACTCTCCTGAATTCAGAACTCACGCCTAGCGAGCACTATATTTGTTCTCGATATGAACTTAGGTGATGATCTCATGTGACCATGCGATTGCGGGCGCTTCCAAAGGTGGTTTGAAATCAAACTACTTTTTGCCCTGCAATTTACCTTGAGCCTCCAAGTGTTATTTCTCCAAAACCATGGTTTTGATTGTGGCCCACCCTTAACTTATCAAAGTTCGCGCACCTTCAATCCCCACAATGCAATGGGACCATCGATCTCACGATCTTGACAGTGCTCTTGAACTAACGGTTCAGATCTATCCTCTCAAGTTCTGCAAATCAGATCTAACCTTCCTAAATCAATGATTGTGATTTACTTCGTGATCTGGGCTCTGGGAGTTTCAAATCTCAAACCCTGTTTTTCTACGTACGCCAATCTTCCAGAGTCGATGATCTATGGAAAACTATCCTTATCAATCGACGGCTCTGCCTCTACTTTGGGAATTTGACCTTTCAACCAGATCAACAGTTATGTAGCCCCTTTCTCGATCAACGGTCAAGATCTCCTTCGGGTCTCCAGACTTCGAGTATTTCAAATATCAAATTGAATCTCTTGAAGTGATATTTTTCCAGAGCGTAATATCCTCACATCTTTAGACCTAAAACAAATGATGTTCGTTTGATCAAGATATTAGATCAACGACTCGATATGTCTGCAATGCAGCCTTGGCTTGGATTAAATCCAATAGCTCTCCATATTTTCTTATCCTATCCTTCCACTTAATTTGATATGATGACTGGAGAAGATTCGAATAATTGAATTCCCAAACCTTGTGCCCCGTTTATCTTATCCTCCAATTAATTTGATCTGACGGCTGACGAAAATTCGGATGATTGAGATCTTATATCTTTCAGCTTATCATGTCCTTCCACTCAAAAGTGATCCAACAGTAATTTTCTCTCTTCCTAATGAGTTTCTGATCTCTCTGACTTAGAAGGTTTTCTAATTGTTCAAGGATCTCAATCTTTTATCCTCCCACGAGTTCGTCTCTTGGACCTCGTCTGCACTTCTGGAAACTGCTATCTCTTCTGAAATTTCTCTTCTTCTTCTCTCTCAAGGTTTGGTTCGTTGATTTTATTGCCATCAATGAAAATAACACTATTCCTGTAAACATGTCAACAATCTCCCCCTTTAGCATTGATGGCAAGCCTGAAAGGTTGCACTATTCTGCTTAGATATCCAACTGTAGCATCCAGACCACACATTTTTCTCCCCCTTTGACATCAATGTAAAAGAAAAATAAGAGTGAATCTATTATCCTCATGATCATAGATGCAATAAGAATTCTTCCTCTGATTAGATATACTATGAGCACTCTCACTCTGATCAGATAGAATATTTTAACTTGATAACAAGGTCACACCCAACTTCTGGCGTAGATACTCAAACTGAGCTTTTGAAAGTAGTTTAGTGAAGATATCAACAATTTGATCTTTGGATGGAATATAATGAAAAGAAACAACAATGTTGGTTACCTTTTCCCTCAAGAAGTGATACTTGATGGGTATATGCTTGGTCTTGGAGTGAAATACATGATTCTTTGACACACTAATTTCACTAGTGTTATCACAATGAATTGGGATCGGTGTAGTATATTTTACCTCCAAGTATGCAAGTGTATGAATCATCCAAAATACTTGAGCACAACAAGTGGAAACTGCAATGTATTCAACTTATGTAGTTGATAAGGAAATGGAACCTTGCTTCTTTCTCAACCATGCTACAAGGGAATCTCCTAAGAAGAATGCAAATCCACTCGTGCTTTTCCTTTCATCCACGCAGTTAGACCAATCAACATCTGAATAGACTGATAGTTGAAATTTTTGATTCCTAGGATACCATAGTCCATAGTTCATTGTTCCTTTCAAGTATCTGAATATTCTTTTGACAACCAACAAGTGACTATGTTTAGGTTCAACCTGATGCCTTCCTACCATTCCAACAACATGCATTATGTCTCGACGAGATTTTGTGATGTAGAATAGCTCTCCTATCATAGACCTATATGAGCTCTGATCAACATCACATGAGTCATAATCCTTTCTTAACTTGCATCCAGTGACCATAGGTGTGCTCATAGGTGTAGAATCTTCCATTTGAAACCTTTTCAACATTTCTCTTAGATATTTCTCCTGAGAAAGAAATATTCCTTCATACCTCTAAGTAATTTGCAGACCAAGAAAAAATGACAGTTCCCCTATCATAGACATTTCAAATTCAGACTGCATGGCAGAAGCAAACCATTGTACCAATGAAGCATCATTGCTTCCAAAGATGATGTCATCTACATAGAACAACACAATGAGAAAATCATTACCCTCTTTTTTGATATATAGATTGTTGTCAATTGTTCCTCTCTTGAACCCTTTGTCTTGAAGATACTTATCCAGTCTGTAATACCAGGCACGAGGAGCTTGTTTCAACCCATATAAGGATTTCTTGATCTTGCAGACAAAGTCAGGGTTATCTAATAGTTGGAAACCCTCTGGTTGTTCCATATAGACTTCTTCTTTTAGATATCCATTTAGAAAAGATGACTTGACATCCATTTGATAGACTTTAAATTGTTTATGACAAGCATAGGCAAGAAACATTCTAATAGATTCTCATCTTGCTATGGGCGCAAATGTTTCATCAAAATCCAGTCCTTCTATTTGAGCATATCCTTTGCAGACCAATCTAGCCTTATTTCTTACAATATTTCCTTGCTCATTCATCTTATTTTTGTAGATCCATTTGGATCCTATTAAATTTTTATTTGATAGCCTAAGAATGAGTTCCCAAGTGACATTCTTTTCAATCCAGTCAAGTTCCTCATTCATTCATTTTAACCAATTTATGTATTTACTGGCTTCATTAAAGTTCTTGGGTTGGACCATGGATACGAAGTCTATATGTGATTGCTCGGTGTCTTTGATTATCCTTCTCCTGGTTTTTACACCTTTGTCTTTCTCACCAATTATCTGACTTCTAGGATGATTCTTTTGAGTATTTCTGGAGGAAGGATTTGATGTTGATTGTTTTCCTAACTCTTCTTGTCTGGGTGTCTCTTCTCCACCTGATTCATCATCTTCTTGTGACTCTAAGATTTTTTGTTCTTAATTTTCATTATTCTCGTCATATTTTTCATCTAGCTTAGTGCTTATTCTCTGTTGATCTTTTATAGGAGCTTCTTCATCAATTCGAACATCAATATAGTCTACTAATTTATGAATTCGTTTGTTAAAGCATCTGTATCCTTTACTGTTCGTTGCATATCCTAAGAAGATACCTTCATCAACTCTACTATCAAATTTTCCTATATGATCATCATTATTCTTGATGTAGAATTTACTTCCAAATAATTTGAAGTGCTTGATTGATGTAGGTCGACCAAAGCACAACTCATATGGATTTTTATCATTTTCCGGCCTTAGATGTGCTTTGTTTAGAATATGAACAATCGTGTGAACAACCTCCAGCTAGAAGGTTTGTGAAATGTCCCTTTCACTCATCATAGCCCTTGGCATCTACTGAACTAATCTATTTTGGCATTCTACAACTCCATTTTGTTGAGGAGTACCTAGAATAGTATATTCTCTTTTAATCCATGTATGTCACATAATTCTTTGAAATCTCTTGACATAAATTCTCCTCCCCTATCTGAGCAAATTACCTTTAACTTCCTTCCTGTCTAATTCTCAGCTAACGCCTTAAATTTTGTGAACTTCTCAAACACATCAGATTTTTCTCTCAGAAAGGAAACCCACGTAATTCTAGAGAAGCCATCAATGACTAGCATAAAGTAACGTTCTCTTCTAGTTTCTTCCTTTCACGATGGTCCACACAGATCCATATGAACAATTTGAAGTGGTTTCTCTAAAGATATGAAACTTGTCGATTTGAATTGAGCACAAGTCAACTTCCCCCATTTGATAGGATTCACATATAGAGTTATTAAGCTTAGATATTCTTGGAAGGTCTTTCACAACGCCTTCATTATTCAGTTTGAAAATATGATCAAAATTTAGGTGTCCAAGCCTTTTGTGCCATAACCAACTTTCATCAAATTTGGTTAAATGACATTTCTCCTTATCTTCCTTTAGAACATATACATTGTTTTTAGTTCTAACCCCTTTTGCAATCATCTCTCTTGTGTTTATTGTCTTTATTTTACAATTCTTGGTAGTGAAAGTGACTTCACATCCTTTGTCACATATCTGACTGAAGCTAAGAAGATTATTCTTTAAACCATCAACAAATAATACATCTTGAGTTTTGATTCTTCCATTACTTAAGCTTACTAGACCTTTACCTTTGATCTTTCCTGGAGCATCATTTCCAAAGGTCACACTCCCTAATTTAGTTTCTTTGAGTAATAGGAACTTACTTTTGTCACCTGTCATATGACTGGAGCATCCGCTGTCAATATACCTGGGGTCTTTTTTTCTTTGAGATGACAACACTAATCCACACTTGTTATATTCATTCTTCTTCCAAACCTTGACTTTTTTAGCTCTGTGATTTGAATCTGGCTTATAGTTCTTTAAGCGGCAATATGCAGCTTTATGTCCATAATTATGGCAGATGTAACATTCTAGTTCATTGAATAAAGGATCATAATGATTGCTATGTTTAATCTGCGTCCTTTTCCCAACCATCACATGATTTGCAGTCTGTGGTTGTTTGTTACTTGGTTGTCTCATTATTTGTTGTGGCAGATATTTATTCCTTGGTTGTCTTGATTGGTCATGTCTAAATCTTAAAGAACAATTTACAGCTTTGTGGCCAAAGTTAGAGCAGTAAAAACAATATCCATAAAAAACATCTGTGTACCTGGAAAATGGTTATCTTCTTTGAGCAGGTCGATTTCTTCCATGCTGATGATTTCCTTGAGCAGAGGGTGTATTATTTATTTGTTCTACATATTCAGTTCTGGTATCGTTTCCTTCACTCCTCCTTGGAGGATGATTCTCTTCCTTTGTTTCTACAGGTTTGTTGTTGTCAATGGTTGTAGATTTGACAAACTTGATGGATTCTTTGTTGCTTGGCTGACCACTACTTGATCCCTCTTCATAACCCAAACCAGTTTTCAACTTCGAATTCCTTTGCTGATTCAAAATGGAGGCTAATCCTTCTAAGGCTTTAATACTTTTCAGATTCTGATGATATAAGGCCTGGAATTTCTCTGGATCTTTTCTGACAGTCACTACTTCAGCTTCCAATTTTTCACTTTTTGTTTCAACTTCCTTCAATTGTTGTTTGAGAATGTATTCAATATTGTCATCTTCTTCTAACTTAACCTTCAATAGAGAAATTTCTTCAGTTGGTTCATTGCATGTTTTCTCATACTTGAGCAGTAATTGTTTTTGTTTTGTTTTGTTTTCTCTGAGTCTATCAATCTCTTCCATGGCACTGACAAGTTCTCCTTCAAGATCTACTACTGCTTCACAATCAACGAACTCACTTCCTGTATCTTCAGTGTTTAGATATTCTAAAGCTATTAGCATGATATCATTTATTTTATCTTATAGAAGAGTCACTGCTTTCATCATCTGAGGGATCATCATCATTCTTTACACAAATTCTTTTCTTCTTAAAATTATTCTCTTTATATACCTTCTTGTGTTTGTGCTTCTCTTCATCGTCATATGTCTGATCCTTTCTTTTGTGAGGAAATTTAGATACAAATGACCTATATTACCACAGTTGAAACATTTGAAGGGAAGTTTAACTTTGTATTTTTTTGATCCTTTCTTCAGTCTTCTCACAAAATTTGCTTCAATATCATCTATGTCAGAATCTATGTTTTTCTCTTCTTTAAAGGATGCCTCTCTTTTAGTGGATTTACCTTTGGTGATTCTCATTTCATTTCATAAGCAGTTAGGGTTCTAATAAGTTGATATAATGTCAACGTATTGAGATCAGTGATTTCCTCTATAACAGAGACCTTTGAGTTAAATCTATCAGGAAGAGATCTTAATATTTTATGGACTAGAAAATATTCTTCTATCGTTTCACCTAGACCTTTCATAGTGTTGACAAGTTCTTCTATTCGTAATAACTACTTACTGATAGTTTCATCTTCATCCATCTTTAACTGCTCAAATTTCAGTCTGTGAGTCTGAAGTTTTGTGTCTTTCACCCTTTTATTTCCTTCATAGCTAATTATCAACTTGTCCCACATATTTTTTGTTGAATCACAGTGCATTACTTTGACAAACTCGGCTTTTGCAAGTCCACTGAGGATGGAATTCATTGCTTTTGCATTAAATCTAAACTCTAGCTTATCATCTTTTGAGGCCAAGACTACAGGCTTCACATATCCCATTTCAACGACATCCCAAACATCAACACCCAGAGACATTAAATGTGTTATCATCCTTATTTTCTAGAAGGAAAATATTGTTCCATCAAACTGAGGGGGTCTATTAGTTGAATTTCCATCATGACTAGTCATATTCAAGCTTATGGATCTACCTTTGATCAACGACATCGACTCTCATACCAATTGTTGGAAATATAACTGAGAGGGGGGGGGGGTGAATCAATTATGTATATAAGATTGAAACTTTTCTTGTTATTTTTTTATTCTTTCTAGATTATTATTTAATGTGTTGTTGATAACTTAACATGCATATATATACAATATTTGATCAATCACAAATAATAAATAGAGACACTGATTTTCATGAGGAAACCCATAAAGGGTGAAAACCTCTTCTTCTTCGGATGTCAATCAAGCTCCAACTTTCATGTACATTACATGCTTCGAGATCCAAATCAATTATGAGGCTACAAGCTCTGATAGCAAGCTACAACTTGCAGAGAGCACCAACTCTCAGATTTCTCTATCACCAACTAGATGGAAGCACCCACTATATGGAAGCACCAACTCCCAGAATATCTTCTAGCACCAACTAGAATTTAGAGGACTGCAATCCTCCCTAGCACCACCCTACCACCCTGATTGAATCTTACAAAACTTTAATTACTTGCTATGTCTATGATATGGTCTATTATAGCTACATGTCTCCTCTACCTCTTGCAACTTCTATATACTATGTTCCGCTTCTATACTCTGCTCTTTCTTCTGCTGCGCACTACAATTCATTTGTTCAAATTCTCTTCTTCCTTCATATTTTGTGTTGTCTCTGCTTGCTATATGTTGCACCTCTGATATCTAGTTCAGGTCATGTACACAGTCACATTCTACCCACATGCATAACTCACGAAAAAAAAAAACACAGTACACACTTCTTTGTTTTGCATTTGTTTCTCATGCCAAATCCTCTGCCAGATCATCATCACAACTCTTCGTATTCTTTGGTGGTTATGTTGAATCTATTCATCATCAGTGCCCATTATCCAAATATTATTTGGCTTCTCTGGCAGTCGCAACTCTTTTTCTTCTCTGTTATTTACAACCAGACATTTTTGGCTTCTTTGGCTTCTAAGCCCCTTCCTTCATGTGACCATCACCGATGACCATACGCCTAACCAACAAGCGCTTCATGACTCACGACTTCAGGAATATTGGTATGAGACATCTCGATTCTCCCAACTCCCTATCTCCGAAGTGAAGCTTAGGGACACTAGCTCCTTCCTGCATTCTCTCTCCATGTGACCGCTGACTGTGACTTGGGGCCAAGTACTTCAAGACTTCATATTTCGTGTCTTTGGATGTGAGCCAACCCTAAATCTCTTGAATTATGAACTCACGCCTAGTGAGCACTATATCCGTTCTTGATATGACCTTGGGCGATGATCTCATTGTTGGGTATGTGTTATATTCTTTGCATGTGTGTGTGTGGGTGCGTCAGATTCGACAACTGCGACTAACGATCCCTCGTAGTAGTGCTCAGTATGTGTCATGTGTGTTGGGCACTTTCCTAGAGGGGTCGCAGGGGGGGGGCAGGTATGCCTCCCCTGGTTATGCGTAGCATTCGGGGCAGTGCCCTGATTTATTTTTTTTGGGCGGTTTTTGCTATTTTTAGCAGTTTACTAAAAATAATCCCGGTTTTAGGGATTAGGGTTTTGGTATCTACAAAATACCTAAAAACATTATATATATTGTATAGTGAATGGTGAAATTCAATATAATGAATATAAGAAAGGTTTTCCCGGTTGAGGGTTTCTGGTATAAATCTTTGTGTACTATGTGAATGAGCTATTGATTAAATTATGTTTTTCTTAAGAATATATATGCATTTATTTAATTCATAGGTTTAAAAATTACATGTGGTATCAGAGCTTGTTTTTAGCTTCAAAGGGATGCCTTTATTGTTGAGGGTTTGTCTCGGTCTTGATAGATCAAGTTTATCTTGGGTCTGTGATAAACCTGGGTTTAGTGGGAGGTTTTATAGTGGTGATTTGAGTGCAGAAAGAGGAAAGGAAAGTTATTCTAGAATAGAGATAGATAAGTTCAATGGTAAAAACTTTGAGCTATGGAAGATGAATATGGAGGACCTTCTTGTAGACAAAGAACAATGGATCGATGTGGATCCTGGTACACAACCTACTGGTACACAATCTACTGGCACACAGATGACTGGTACACAACCTACTAGTGCACAAAATACTAGTACACCACCTACTAATAGGTCGAAGGAAGATTGGGAGAAGTTGGACAGAAGAGCAAGGAGTGTTATTCGACTTTTCCTAGAAGATTTGGTGTTGTTGAATGTCTCAAGAGAATCTATAGCCAAGGAATTATGGGATAAGTTGGGGAATTTGTATCAATCAAAGTCCCTAGTAAACAAGTTGTTTCTTCGAAAGAAGTTGTATCATCTTAGGATGGAAGAGGGAGATTCTGTGACAGAACATCTAAATTCCTTTAATACTCTGGTAAGTCAACTTGGCTCTTTTAATATTACAATTGTAGAAGAAGATAAGTGTATTACTTTGTTATGTTCTTTTCCAGACTCTTGGGATAATCTGGTTGTATCAATAGGTAGTACCACTCAATCTACATTGAAGTATGAGGATGTAGTTGCATCCTTTTTATCTGAAGAGATGAGGCGAAAAAACATGGATGGTCACAACACAGATGCTTTATTTGTAATAGGGCGTACCCAATACAGGAACCCTGGTAAGCCTTCGGGGTGGAGATCTAAATCTATAGGTATATCTAAGTCTCCAGGAAAATCTTTGAGGAAATGTTGGAAGTGTGGTAAAACAGGGCATTATAAGAAAGATTGCAAGTCTAAGAAGGCTGAAAAACCAAAGGGATCTGATACTACCTCTTCCACAGAGGCAAAAACCTCCACTAAAGAAGGAGGTGATGTTTACCTGGCATCTACAAGTACACATGCAGACCGTGATGTATGGTTTATCGAATCAGGTGCATCATACCATATGACTCCTCACAGGGAGTGGTTCTCCGAATATGAAAAATATGATGGTGGTGATGTATTCCTAGGAGATGACTCGACAACAAAAATCATGGGACGTGGAAGGGTTAAGTTGTTGCTAAAATATGGAAGGATTAGAACTCTTCTGAGGGTTTTTCACATTCCAAAAATTGCCAGGAGCCTAATATCTGTAAGCAAGTTGGATGATGCAAGAGTGGATACTATATTTGGAAAGAACACTTGCAAGATGGTATGAGGAGCAATGGTGTTGATGAGGGGAGTTTGGTGTGGAAATATGTACAAGTTGTTGGGAAGAACTTATACTAATGGGTGCAATAGTTCTGTTGTCCTTGAGCAGAGAAATTAAGGAGACAAAACCAATATTGTCCCAGAAAAGAAGACCATGTTGTGGAATCAAAGACTAGGGCATATTGGAGAAAAGGGCCTTCAAACACTACACGATAAAGGTATGGTTGAAGGCATGTCTAATTCCACTCTAGATTTTGATTTCTGTGAACATTGCATATATGGTATGTTGATTAAGGTTGGTTGTCATTGATGTCAACCCTTGAAAAAAGACCTGTAGCACAAAGGTTTGGGTAATGGACCTGTTATCCCCGATATCTAGGGATAACTAGGAGATCATGTCTCGAGGTCCACAGGTCCTAGACATGAAGTACCGAGAGCAGGATTGACCTGAGCATGGCTCTGGAGGGCTCATTCTTCTTCTTCTTTGCCAGACGTGTCATGTTAGTAGCAGCAGCTTCCATCACCATCGGTTTGGACTTGCATCAGAGAAGACTCTTGATCCATGAGGTAATTGGTCCAAGGTATCATGGTATGTGTCATGTTTGATCATTATAACCTTCTTATATATGCATTAGGTTCCTTTCATTTCTGATAACTGCTTGGATATTACACTAATCCACTTGACCATTGTTGGGGTGATTAACGGGGTGACTTAGAAAGCTTGTATTCATGGGTTTTGGTTAGCCACCAAAGGGGATTTTTAGAGCCATCGTCTGCTCCCACCATTCTATCATTTTACATCTCATTTCCCACACATCTATCCCATTCCCCTAGTCTGGCCATTAGGATGACCTCTTGAGGGTTACACTTTGTCTTGTGGGAAGAAGGGGCTAAAGGCCTAGGGGGTAAAAGCAGCTGGTAAAAGCTAAAAGCCATAGGAAATAAAACCTAGATATGCTTCGCCCAGGGATCCCTGAGAAGGAAATAAAAGGCCTCTCGATAAGAAACTAAAGGGACCCTAAGAAAAATAATAAAAAAAAGACCTAACCAAGAGGATGGGAGGTCTCATCACGATCCATCCCATTATGTTCATAGGTACCTAGCAGTATGACATTTCCATCATCTGGTCACCACGCCAGGGAAGTGACCTTTGATTACATGACCAAGGGAAAGGGGGTATCATCACGATCCAGCCTTATCATTTCTGCGAAAGTACCAGTGGGTAACACTGTTAGCTCTGGTCACCACGCCAAGGCAGTGTCCTCTGGTCAGACCTTAAGTAAAAAAGAAAGAAAAGAATAAATGAAAAATAAAGGCAATAAAGGGGCTTGGAAAAAATGCATCCATGACAAGTACAGCTCGCCCCCTACAAAGGCACCCACAGACAACACCTGCCCTTGGTCTTACTGTGATTGGACATCCCTAGACCATATCACCTCATAAAACATGTCTTGAATGATCCTCTGAGGAAACTTTCCTTCTCTTGTGGGTATTATCCCAATAGGTTATTCTGTTGGTTTCCTTCAGCTTTGTATAGTAGATCTGTGTAATGTCGTTGATCTCTTAGATGATATGCTAGGAATTTCATGCATGTATTCAATAAATTTAATGATGAAATATGATTAACATTGCTATGATCCCGAGGACTGATGAGCCCATGGAGGGCGTAGTTTTTGATGTGCAGGACCATACCCAACGGACATGTACCAGTGGACCGGTACACATTGGGATATGATTAGCTCGGACCTCCATGGGGCTGAAGATCCCATCAGATGGTTGTTGGGATGGCATAGGCAGGATAACGTTGTGATGAGCCATTGCACGAGAAAGAAGAAGGACGTCCCTACCCAGGACACTTTGGCAGAGCCCGACCTAGGGGGGATCACCCACTGCAGATGGGGTGATTTATTTTGATGGACAAGACATCACCTGAGGCAGCTGGACGTTTTCTGGAGCATGTGGCAGTGTGCTGGGATCATTTGGCACGTGTGGCAGCTTGCAGGAGCCCTAGAAGGGCCAACGTTCTGCTTCCTGGATGCTGAGCTTGCCCAAAAAGGGCCAACGTCTCCCTCAGAGGGGCCTGACGTCTCCTTTTTAGCTCATATTATGACATTTCTTAGCATTTAATGTAAAAACAGTGTAAAATTGAAAGTCCGACTTGTCGGCTGTTTTAATGACCTAATTTTGAAATTAAAGGTCATTTGGATGATATAAATAGAGGACGTTGCCTCTCATTTTCTGATAACAGAACTCACTTTCTTGTGAGAGATACATTTTTGTCTTTTATCTTGGTATTATTGCTCTTGGAAGTGAGGCGCAACTCTTGTGGAGGATTGTTCTTGGCATGTTATGGTGTTTTCTCTCATTGGAAGGTTTACAACTAGGGTTTGATAAGCTCTCTTCATGATTTGTAAGTGTATTTCTCATGAAAAACTTCTTAAATGAATGGTTGTAGGTTAAATCTCTTGCATTTATTGTTACATTGCTATTATATTGCTTAATCATTGAAACCCTAGGTAG
>ML784404.1:434974-466932 GCA_009831015.1 Picea engelmannii
TTCAGTATCACTTTGTGAGAGACATGGTTGAGGAAAAGAAGGTGTTGTTGGAAAAGGTTGACACTTTGAAGAATGTTGCAGATTCATTGACAAAGTCTGTAAGCACAGAAAAGTTCTCCTGGTGTAGAGTAACAATGGGCATTTCTGCCCTAGATTGTTGACTATATAATATTGGGACCCCTGGATGCAAAGAAAACAACAAGTGGGAGAATGTTGGGTATGTGTTATATTCTTTGCATGTGTGTGTGTGGGTGTGTCAGATTCAACAACTGTGTTTGACGATCCCTCGTAGTAGTGCTTGGTTAGTGTCGTGTGCACTGGGCGCTTTCCTAGGGGGGGCCAGGTATGCCCCCCCTTGGTTATGCGCAGTGTTCGGCACCGGCATAGCCTGGGGTTGACGGGGTTCGGGGCAATGCCCAAGAATTTTTTTTGGGCGGTTTTTCTATTTTTAGCAGTTTACTAAAAATAATCCCAGTTTTAGGGATTAGGGTTTTGGTATCTATGGAATACCTAAAAAAACTTTATATATTGTATAGTGAATGGTGAAATTCGATATAATGAATATAAGAAAGGTTTTCCCGATTGAGGGTTTCCGGTATAAATCTTTGTGTATTATGTGAATGAGCCATTGATTAAATTTTGTTTTGCTTAAGAATCTATATGCATTGCTTTACTTCGCAGGTTTAAAACTTACACTCATGTGACCATGCGATTGCAGGCACATCCAAAGGTGGTTTGAAATCAAACTAATTTTCACCCCACAATTTACCTCGAGCCTCCACGTGTTCTTTCTCCAAAACCATGGTTTCGATTGTGGACCGCCCTTAACTTATAAAATTTCACACACCTTCAATTCCTGCAATGCGACATGACCGTCGATCTCACAATATTGACAGTGCTCCTGAACTGACGGTTCAGATATGTCCTCTCAAGTTTTGTGGATCATATCTAACCTTCCTAAATCAACGATCGTGATTTACTTCGTGATCCAGGCTCTGGGAGTTTCAAATCTCAAACCCTGCTTTTCTCTGTATGCCAATCTTTCGAAGTCGATGATCTGCAGACACCTGTACTTCTCAATCGACGAATCTACCTCTACTTTAGTAATTTGACCTTTCAACCAGATCTCAATGGTCCAGATCTCCTTCGAGTCTCCGGACTTTGGGTATTTCAAATCTCAAATTAAATATATTGAAGTGATATTTTTCTGGAGCGTAACCTCCTCACATCTTTAGACCCGAAAAGAATGATGTTCGTTTGATCAAGATCTTAGATCAACAGATCGATCTGTCTCCAATGAAACTTTGTCTTGGATTAAATCCAAAAGCTCTCCATCTTTTCTTATCCTATCCTTCCACTTAATTTGATATGACGGCTGATGAAGATTCGGATAATCGAATTCTCAAACTTTGTGCCCTGTTTATATTATCCTTCAATTAATTTGATGTGATGGTTGAAGGAAATTCAGATGATTGAGATCTCATATCTTTCAACTTATCATGTCCTTCCACTCAAAAGTGATCCAACGTTCATTCTCTCGCTTCCTCTTGATTTTCTAATCTCTCTGACTTAGAAGGCTTTCTAAGTGTTCAAGGATCTCAACCTTTGCTCCTCCTGCGAGTCCATCTCTTGGACCTCATCTGCACTTCTGGAAACCACTATCTCTTCTGAAATTTATTGTCTTCTTCTCTCTCGAGGTTTGGTTCGTTGTTGTTCTTTCCATCAATGACAAGCACACTCTTCCTATAAACATGCCAACATTATAGCCTCCAACACCTTAAAACCTTTGATGGTTGCAGTCTGTTGTGACGAGAGTGATCGATCTTTAGATTTGAAGTTTTGGTCTCTGTCGTCCAATCTTATAAAGGGTTTCCTACATGGGCCATGATGGAACCACGTATGAAACCACACATATGAATAAATGGATGCCACGTATTTCGGGCCATCGAACTATGGGGTCTCGGACCTCCTTTTGTTAACCTCCTCATACTTTTCTAATATGCGATAATCCTACACAGTCGATCTTCCACTCCAATCAACGGTTAGATCTTAAGCTTGTGGGTCCCCTTTTTAATACTTCGATGATATCGACTATGGCTTGATCATTTTATATCCTATCATGATCGACGATGGATCATTATCCTCCTTATAATTATTCTCATCACCATTCCCTTTATTCCACATGTGTCAGACTTCAGGACTTCAGGATTTTGGGCGTATTCAAGCAACAAGAAAACATCGATATGCCAAAAATATGTGGACCATTGATCCAATCCTTCCAATTCTACCATGATTGTCCATGCCTCAAAACATGAATACATAGGGATTTAGATAGGGTTTTGTTTCAGATCTGGAATCTCTCTTCGTGTGTTCCTTTTGCCTACAATTACAAAACAATTCAGCACTTACATGCAACCACAATTGTCCAAACCATTTACATTTAGAATTCTCACAGTTGTACAAAGGCGTAATTCTGAGAAACAATCCTTTATTTAACATGTTAGTCTCTAATTATGTTCTTGATTTAGTGATAATCCCTAATCCTAAGCCCTCCCTACTTATACCTCATTGCTTGATTTCATTAGACTTTAATCTTTGGTTTGAGTTTGTTATGCTTTTCATTTTTAGCATTTTTAAATAATTTTCTTAAGTTTGAAGGTTTAAGATATGGATTAACAAGATTTGTCACATCATTTTCTTATTTGAATTTTGAAAATTCAAATTATTTCCAAGTCATCAATAGCGCTACAGGAATAACGCTATTCATGCAGTGCTAAAGTAATCATGTTGTTACATGCACCAACCATCCAAATCTTGTCATGATCACATAAATCGTGGACAAAAGACCTGCATGTACTCCACGCTCTCACTTGAATCGATGATGTCGTTTGAATCGTTGCATGGATGATATCACTATGTAATTGCAAGGAACTGTATCAAATAAACCCTATTTCCAATATTATTATATGAAATTGTCATCTGTTATTCTAATCCATTGGATTATGTGCGCAGATATCCATTTAAGGAAATCGTTATGTAGTAACAGTTACAGATTTTAAAATTCTTGATTTCCAACAACATCGAGTTTACAACATTGTATCATCGACATGGAGCCAAAGAAAGGTGGGAAAATTGTTAGGTTGTAACTTGATGGTATTGAGCTACTGGAAATGTATCCACGGATGGCACAAAGGTTCAAGGATGTTGTCTGGTTCGAGTTCTTTACCACTTTCTAGGGGCATGACAAACAAGTGTCCATAATATTTGCACAAAACTTTGATGGCTTTGAAGTGGTGATTGGTAAAATGTTGATGTTGGTGACAGAACATTCCATTTCCAAAGTTTATAAATTGTCTACTTGGGGAGAACGATGGTGGAAAAAGTATCACGTAGTCATGGAATTTGTAAACCAATTCCTGCTACCAGATAAACAAAATCCAGATTGGAAGAAAGGAGTTCCCCACAATTGGATCAGACATGAGTGGCATACCGCTCTGATCATAATTCACAGGTATATTACATGCGAAGGTAGGTTCTCACTGGTCTACATCTACCATGTCAGGTTATTAATGCATATCAATGGAGATTACCCTCTAAATCTACCATAATTTCTACTCAAAAGCCTATCGAAGATGTCAAAAAGGGTACAATATCACCCTACCATGACCAAAGGTAGCATGTTTCATCAATTTTTAATGAATACACTGGTCGTTTCTACTTTGAGTGAAGTACAAAAACCCTTGAATTGGTTGATCCAATCCTCAAATCCTGATCCACAGCCAAGCAAACAGAAATGGGGCAAAGGGAAAAATGCATCTACATAGAAACATAGTATCATAGTTGATGAATTCCCAATCAAAGAGGAAATATCTGCAACTAGGGTGACAAGGAACAGAAATATAAAGAAGTAGACTCAACAAATTCCTATTGATACCCCTGTAGATGAAAACCAAGAAAAAACCACCACCAGCAGAGGTAAGAGATCAAAATTTGATGCAAATATTAAAATGTTTCCTGATGCAGAAGTGATTTCTGATATTGACATTAAAATGGAAGAAGATTCAGATGAAGATTTCAATATAGGATCAATTAAATCCATATTCAAACATAAACAACAAGCAACCAGTAAGGAAGGTGCCACAGTCAAAAAGTAGGGGAAGAAATCTACACATATGTCTAAATACCCTAGGAGGAACTCCACTAGGGTTGCTAACAAATACAGATTGAAGTCCAAAGCTATGTTTGACCCATCTATAAAAGAGGAAAATGTTATAGTCATAGAGGACCATTCTAAGGACTCAAAAACAGGTGTCAAAGAAAAGGCAGAAAGACTTCCATTACACAGGAAAAAAAAAGAGGATAAAAACTTTGGGAAAACAACAGAAAAAGGAAAGAAAGTTGCTCAATTTTCTACATGACCTATAACAAGAGATACCACCAGATTATCAAGAGTTGAAGCACTTTCTAAAGGCACCAGTAAAATTTCTGAAAACAAAGATAATCACCCTATAGACTTAGACCATATATCATACATTCTAGAGGCCACGGACTCAGCTAGTTTAGATGATGATCACAACTCGAGATTATCTTCTAGGTACCAAATTAAACTGAGAGAACCTAAGGCTGCCATAGATCTAAAAAAGCCTGCACCTGCAGAAGAGTTTCCAGAATTTAAATTCAAAGTCAAAAGTTATAAAGAGAAGATCAGAGAACTCTAGAAAATGGTGAAGCAGTTGAATAATTAAAAGGCTCAAGTAGATAAATGGAGTGCTAGACAACATGAAACGATACAGGGGTTCAAGAAGAAGAAAAGGGAGAAAAAAAAATTGCTCAAAGAGCTTAGAGAATCCAACTTTAAACTATATTGGCACAACATTGTACTCACCACTAAGCTAAAACAGAGGACTGCTAAAGCCAGTGTTGCTATCATATCATGGTAGCCTTTTGAAGGATTTGGCACAGTTTTGAAGTTTTGATATTTACCAGGGAACGAGAGATGATTTACTTATTTTTGGATTGTGAAGTTGAATACTTTGAATACATAACTAAATCAAAACCAATCCCCAATTTGTAGGATCTAATTTATTGTTGAAAGAATCATTCAGGATTAAGTTGTTGAGCTAATGTCTATTTTGGTTATGTAAATGCTCATGTTGAGATAACATTCCTAGGAGATAGATGTTGATCAGATCCTATCATTAATAAGACACTAGAAAGTAGGATTTGTAGTTATATTTGTGTTGGACAACTGAGATGAGGGGGGGGGGGGTGAAACAATTATTACTGTGCTTAAACAATTATGCCCATTTTAAACTCTTTACAGAACACTCAATGACGATCAAAATAATGCAGGGGGGTAAGAAATAGAATACTCAACATCAATCACACATATGAAATATACAGAGACATATATTTCCTGAGGAAACCCATAAAGGGAAAACCCCCTTCTTCTTGATATGATAATTAATCTTTATTTTATATACATTATCATTCTTGGGAAATCCAACTCCTCTTGAGGCTACAACCTCTATTTTACAAGTTGCAACTTGCTGAGAGCACCAACTCTCTAGTTTCTCTAGCACCCACTAGAAGGAAGAACCAACTCCCTGGTTTCTCTAGCACCCACTAGAAGGAAGCACCAACTCCCTGAGTGTTATAGCACCAACTAGATGGAATCACCAACTTCCAGTTAGGCACCAACCTATATAATAGAGAAAAATAGTTCTCCCTTGCACCACCCTATCACCCTAGTTTTTCTGGATGCAACCAGATGGAAGCTACAACTCCCTATGTTCAAGAACCCACTTGAAAATCCGAGGATACCAGTTCTCCCTAGCACCTCCCTACCACCCTAAAATATAAATATTTTATTTTCTTGAATTTATCACAGTGATAGAACATTTATCTATGGCTTACCAGTCTGATCATTGTTCTGCTAAATTGCTCTGCTTTGCCTACATCGATGTCTTCCTGCTCGCATATTCTTGATCTTTCTGATATTTTTCTTTGTCTCTGTATGCACACCTCAGATTTCTCTTCCTCTTCTCAAATATGCATTTATGTTCCTTGCTTCTTCTGTGCTTTATGTTTTGTGTCTTATTTCCATTCTATGTGCTACACCTCTTTTGTGTGTTTCATCTCCTGCACACAACATTCTTCTACCCACATGAATCACTCTCAACAGAAGCAACCATCTCTTCTCTATTTTGCACATATTTATCATGCCAAGTCCTCTTCCAGGGCATACACTCAACTCTTCATCCTCTTTGGCGATCATCCTGAGTCTGTTCTTCATCAGTGGTCGTTATCCTGAGATTATTCAACTTCTTTGGAAGTTACAGTCTTCGACGCATTTCCATATGTAAATTTTCTAAATCGTGAATATTCACTTCACTATTAGCTACCTTGAGACTCTTCAACTCCTCTGGCGATCACACTCAGGATCCTCAAATTCTCTAGCATATACAATCACTATGTTTCTGGCAGTTACAATCAATCATTTCCTACAGTTACAAAGACAACTTTTGTGCATTCGTTCCTTTGGCGCCTTTTCCCTTCCTAAGAAAAACTTCACAGCAGGTGCTAGATTTTCTTGCTAAGCCCCTTCCTTTCACATGACCATCAACAGTGACCAAACGCCTATTCAAAAGGCGCTTCACATACTTGGTCTAGCGAGAACTAGCTCCCTATTTCATGATATGACCTTGGTCTATGAGCTTCATGTGACCACATGATTGTGGGCGTGTCCATTGGCGGTTTGAGGGAAACCTGCTTTTCGCCTCGCAATTCACTACGAGCCTCCACGTGTCCTTTCTCCAAAACCGTGGTTTCAATTGCGACCTGCTCACAAAAAATTAAGACCTGAGCATGTTTTGGCCCCAAAATGGAGCATGACCATCGATCTCACGATCTTGACGGTGCTCCTGAACAGACGGTTCAGATCTTTCCTCTCAAGTCTGAGGACCATATCTCACCTTCTTACATCAACGATTGATATTTACTTTGTGATCCGAGCTCCAGGAGTTTCAGATCTCAAACCATGTTGTTGTTGACTGGATATCTTCTGGAATGGAAGATTTGTTGACATCTGTCCTCTTCAATCGACGTCTATGCCTTCTTTCCTTTTTCCACGTGTGATCCTTAGTCTCAATGATCATGTGACATGTGGCCCTCCAAACCAACGAACGAGATCAATTTTTCCTTTTGGGCTTCAGGAGTTTCGATTCTCAAACTCTGTTTTCTCCCAGAGCATTTCACCTGGATTCCACGATCCAAGGACGCGTGTCCCTTTAATCCAATGACTATCCTCCTCTCCGGGAATTCGGCCTTCAACAATCTCAAACCTTTCTCCTTCACATGTCAATCTTCCGGAGCTGACGAAGCCTCTGATGCGTGTCCCTCTCAGATTAATGGTCAAGATCTCCTTGTGTCTCCGGACTTCAGAGATTTCAAATCTCAACCCATTCTTTCCTCCAGAGTGATCACCTACTGAGTCAGTCATAAGACGGTGGAGACTTCTTTATGTCAGTTAACGTTTTCACTTACACTATCCTTCAAATGTACTAGATTGACATATGATATTGCTCCTCAAGTGATCTTCAGATCAGACAAATCGTGTCCACTTTGGGTCTTCGACATTTGGGACTTTAGGTCTTTGGGTGAGTGCTAGTGGTAAAACTCCCTGAGTGACATAACTCTTGCGTCACTTGATGATGTTTCACAAGCCTAGAAGCTACCACGTGTCACTCTGATTTGTGATTTGCACGTACTTGAAATGTTGATTTCAACTTTACACTTGTCGTTCTCTGACTGTGCAGTGTGTCCTTGATCTAACGGTCAGGATAGTATCTTAGATCGACAGATGAGAGTACTTTTAGACCTTCGTCCTTTGGGACTTTGGGACTTTTGACATTTCTTGGTGGCGATACTCCCGAAGTAATTCTCCTGGAGTAACGTAACTTGCTTACGTCACTTGTTGACATGGCACGAGCCAATTTTCTCTTGACGCTTGTCATCACCTGCTTATGTCATGCATATTTGCAGACATGGTCTACTGACATGGTCTATCGACGTGGTCTTCTGACGAGGTCTTCCACTATGACCTTTTGTTGACGTGGTCTTCTAACCAACAACCCTAAACCAATGGTCCTCATTTGTCCTCCAAATCTGACAGTCCTTATTCATTTCGGATTTCTGGGCTTTGGGTTTTTCCAATATCAAACTTTATGTAGCGTAACCTCCTCATATATTTATATCCAAAGTAAATCATGTTCATTGATCATGAACTTATATCGACGGCTCGATCTTTCTGCGATGCGGCTTTGTTGGCGTACCCTATCCTTCCACTTCAAACTGATCTGACGACTTTCGTTTACTCCGACTCTCCATATTTTGGTTTTTTCAAGTCTCAAAATGAAAAATCCTCGAAGTGATTTTCTCCAGAGTTGAGTATTGTGTGCCACCTATCAGTATTGACGATGGATGGTCCCTTATTACTTTGGGACTTTGGGGCTTTGAAAACTCTACTCTCCTATGCTCATCCCAAGGCTTAAACTTCATGCATTTATTTTTGGATCCGACGAATGTTGATCCTTGGTGCTCAGATCCAAAGGATCGTAACTGTACTTATCCTATGTGCTTCCTCTGGTCATGGGACGTTGATCTAACAGTCATCGGGTATTCAAGATTGGTGATCCAACGACCACTGTCGTTCTTCCTCCTGAACTTTTTGATCTCTCTGACTTAGAAGGTTTTCTAAGTGTTCAAAGGTATCGACCTTTGCTCCTCCTACGAGTCCTTCTCTTGGACCTCAACCCTGGTGCACACTTGTGCTCTGCGTGCAACTTTGTGATATTCCTTCTGAGCTTGATTCCTTTTGAAAATTCATGTTATTCTGCCTTATCTTTGACTCATTTTGAGCTTTGATTCCTTCTGCACCCTATGCCTGTAATCATGCCATCATCATTGTTTTTATTGACATCAATGAAAAGAACATGCTTTCCTGTAAATTATGCCAACAATCCCCCCCTTTGGCATTGATGGAAACCCTAAAAGGTTGTGCTATTCTTCTTGGACCTCCAACTATAGCATCTGGACCACTCCTTTTCTCCCCCTTTGACATCAATGTCAAAGAAAAACATGATCCCCATGAGTTGTTGCAGTACTTTGCGGAGGTATCATATATTCAACTAACACATACTTCCCCTGATAAGATGGACACTCTTATTTGAGTTCTATAGAGTATTTGTATCTAAACCAGAGTCTTCTCTTTCTGATTCTTGGACCTGTTGATCTTCAGCTTCAGCTGTGTCCTCTATAGTATACTCAATATTGCTCACCTCTCTTATTGGGACTCCTTCATCAACCTTTTCTTGCCATAACTGAATGAATCCCCCTGTCACTCTTCTCTCACTGCTTCTAACTGCTCTCCCCCTTTGGTAAAAGGTTGGCTCTTTCTAACAAGTTATTTCCTCTTGTTGTCTCTACAAGATGTCATGTATATCATTTTTGTACATCAGAATTTTGTTGATGCGGGTGTCATTATCATACTGGAACCCTACACAATTGTAGCTCATATTTTTCAAACAACCCTTGGATCTACCCATTAATATTCATCTATCTCTAACCAAATGTATCCATCTTTATCCAAGATGTTTCTTTACTATACATTTCTCTAAAGTCATCTGAGAAATTTTATACTATACTTGTCACATGACTACAATTCTTTTTGCAACAATTAACTTCACTAATGTTCACTTGTTCAGTCTTTTATATCCACATATGTGAGTGTCCTGGTTTCTTGAACTTTGTTCTCTGATATTTTATTACAACAACTTCATTTTTCTTCTATGATGCCTACAATCCAAGGATTTTATGACCATATTTGTCACAAGGAGAAATAATAACCGTTACAAACACTCTCATACCTTCTTTGATTCATCCATGAAGGTGTCTCTCTTCTAAACTTACTTTGAGGTGTATGAGTAGCTTATGGGTGTCTTTCTTGGTCTGGTCTTTTAAATATTGTAGTATTTCTTTCATTCTTTGAACATGAAGAGCCTGAGTCATACATGCTTTCCCCTTTTACAAATGAAGGATTTGCATCAGGTTTCTTAGGAGTATTGTTTTCATCCTTGTTGTATCCAAGACTGAATTTGTCATTTGGTGATCTTTGACTATCCAAGATCTCATCCGGGATTATGGAACTATTCAAGAACTTGATTTGGTTGTTTGACTTCTCAACCTTCTTTCTAAGATTCACAACTTTTTCTTCCAGCTTATGACATGATTCTTCTTCTACTTCTTCCATGGGATAAATGCTAACAGGACATTCTTTTATTGTGTCTGAGTCTTCTTGTTTTCTTGCAGGGGAGAATTCAATATCAACAACATTATGTATCCTTATGCCTTTAGCCACCACTTGTCCTGATTTTACATACATGTGCTTGGAACATCCATTGTCTATATACCAGGGGTCCTTTTGTTTTTGAGCTGAAAGTACTAGACCACATTTTTCACTATCTTTATTTTTCCAAGTGTTGGTATTTTTAGCGAAGGGTTTTATCCTTGGATCTTCTTTGTAATTCTTCAGATGGAATTTTGCAGATTTTTGGCCAAAGTTATGACATTTATATCATTCGAGATCATTGTTCAATAGGTCAAAGTGATTGGATTAGCGTTGTCTACTCATTGGTTGTTCATTATTTCTTGACCATCTCAGTTGCATATCTCTAAACTTAATTTGACAATTTGTAATCTGTGGTTGTTTGTTACTTGGTTGTCTCATTATTTGTTGTGAAGATAATTATTCCTTGGGTTTCTTGATTTCTTATGTCTAAATCTTAAGGAACAATTTATAGATTCGTGGCAAACGTTAGAATAGTAGAAAAAATATCCATAGAAAAAATCTTTGTACCTGGAAAATGGTTGTCTTCTTTGAGCAAGTCGATTTCTTCCACGCTGATGATTTCCTTTGGCAGAGGGTGTATTATTTATTTGTTCTGCAGATTCAGTTATGGAACCTTTTTCTTTACTCATCCTTGGCAGCTGATTATCTTCCTTTATTTATCCGGGTTTGTTGTTGTCAATGGTTGTGAATTTGACAAACTTGATGGATTCTTTGTTGTTTGGTTGACCGCTTCTTGACCCCTCTTCATAACTCAAACCAATTTTCAACTTTGTATTCCTTTGTTGATTCAAAATGATGGATAATCCTTCTGAGGCTTTGATACTTGATAGATTTTGGTGATACAAGGCTTGAAACTTCTCCAACTCTTTTCTAGTTTTCACTACTTCTTCTTCCAGAGTTTCACATCTTGCCTTCTTCTTTGATAACTGTTGTTTCATAATGTCCTCTATTTTCTTTGCCTCTTCTAATTCCAATTTTAGCAAGGCAAATTCTTCATCAGGTTTTTTACTACCTTTCTCGAACTGTATCAACAATTGTTTTTGCTTTATCTTCTTAATCCTGAGTCTGTCAATCTCTTCCAAAGCACTGATCAACTCTCCTTCCAATTCAACCACAACTTATTCATCATTAACATCACTTCCTATGATTTTATTATCATAATCCTCTTTGGCCATAAGGACAAAGTCATTTACCTTATCTTCACAGGAAGAGTCATTATTTGTGTCTTCTGAAGAGTCATCATTGTTTACACATAAACTTTTCTTTTTATCAAATCTTTTGGATTTGTACTTATCTTCACCTTCAGAGTTCTGGTCCTTCTTTTTGTGTGGACACTTAGATTCAAAGTGACCTATATTTCCACAGTTAAAACATTTGAAGGGAAACTTGCCTTGATACTTACCTGATCCTTTCTTTAGTCTTCTCATAGATTTTGCTTCAATTTCATCAGGCTCAGATTCCTCATTCTTATATGCTTTAAAAGAAGCTTCTCTAGAGGTGGATTTATCTTTACCTATCCTCATTTCATATGAATTCAACATTCCTAGAAGTTGATCAAAAGCCAAATATTTTAGATCATTAAGTTCTTCTATAGAAGATACCTTTGGGTTGAACTTGTCTGGTATAGATCTCAAAATTTTCTGAACTAAAGAGGCTTCCTCATTGTTTTCACCAAGAGCTTTCATTGCATTTACTAGTTATTCAACTCTTAGAAATTACTTCCCAATAGTTTCATCTTTTGTCATCTGTAGCTGTCCAAACTGTAATTTGTAGGTTTGAAGCTTGGCATCCTTTACCTTCTCATTACCTTCATAACTACTAATGAGTTTGTCCCACATGTATTTGGCAGTTTCTAAGTGCATAACTTTTACAAATTATTCTTCTGCAAGCCCACTCAGAATAACATTCATAGCTTTAGTGTTGAAGCTGAAGTCTAGCTTGTCATCCTTATTAGCTAGTACAATTGGCTTTACATAACCAATCTCTACCAAATCCCAGACATCTGCACCTAAATCCATTATGTAGGTTCTCATCCTAACTTTCCAGAAGCCAAAGTTTTTTCCATTGATTAGGGGGGCCTTATTGGTTGAAGTTTTTTCATTACTTGTCATGTTTAAGCTTATTGATCTACCTTTAAATAAAAGGAACCAGATCTGATACCAATTGTTGGACAACTGAGAGGGGGGGTGAATCAGTTGTTATTGTGATTAAACAATTATGCTCATTTTAAACTCTTCACAGAACACTCAATGATGATCACAATAATGAAGGAAGGTAAGAAATAGAATACTCAACATCAATCACACACATGAAATATACAGAGACAAATATTTCCTGAGGAAACCCATAAAGGTAAAAACCTCTTCTTATTGATATGGTAAGAAATCTTTATTTTCTGTACATTATCATTCTTGGGAGCTCCAACTCCTCTTGAGTCTACAACCTCTATTTTACAAGATGCAACTTGTTGAGAGCACCAACTCTTTGGTTTCTAGCACCCACTACAAGGAAGCACCAACTCCCTAGTTTCTCTAGCACCCACCAACTCCCTGAGTGTTCCAACACCAACTGGATCGAAGCACCAACTTCCAGTTACACAGACACCAACTTGTATAACAGAGAACAATAGTTCTCCCTTGCACCACCTTGCCACCCTGGGTTTTCTAGCTGCAACCAGATGGAAGCTACAACTCCTTATGTTCAAGCACCCACTTGAAATTCTAAGGACACCAGTCCTCCCTAGCACCTCCCTACCACCCTGAAATATAAATATTTTCTTTTCTTGAATTTATCACAATGATACAACATTTATCTATGGCTTACCAGTCTCATCACTATTCTACTAGATTCTGTTCTTCATCAATGGTCGTTATCTTGAGATTCTTTGGCTTCTTTGGAAGTTATAGTCTTTGACGCATTTCCATCTATCAATTTTCTAAATGAAGAATCTGCAGTTCACTAGCAGTTACCTTGAGACTCTTCATCTCCTTTGGCGATCACACTCAAGCTCGTTGAATTCTCTGACAGATATAATCACTGTTTCTAGAAGTTACAATCACTCATTTCCGGAAGTTACAGAGAGAACTTATGCGCACTCGTTCCTTTGGCGCCTTTTCCCTTCCTGAGAAAAACTTCGCAGTAGGTGCTACCTTTTATTTCTAAGCCCCTTCCTTTCACATGACCATCGACGGTGACCAAACAACTATTCAAAAGGCGCTTCACGTACTTGGTCTAGTGAGCAATAGCTCCCTATTTCACGATATGACCTTGGGCTATGAGCTTCATGTGACCATGTGATTGCAGGCACGTCCATAGTCAGTTTGAGGGCAACCCGCTTTTCTCCCCGTAATTCACTATGATCCTCCATGCGCCCTTTCTCCAAAATCATGGTTTCAATTGCGGCCCGCTCACAAAAAATTAATACCTGAGCATGTTCTGGCCCCGCAATGGAGCACGACCATCGATCTCACGATCCTAATGGTGCTCCTAAATGGATGGTTCAGATCTGTCCTTTCAATTCTGCAGACCACATCTCACCTTCCTACATCAATGACTGATATTTACTTCATGATCCGGGCTCCGGGAGTTTCAGATCTCAAACCGTGTTGTTGCTGACTGGATATATTTTAGAATGGAAGATATGATAACATCTGTCCTCTTCAATCGACGACTCTTCCTTCTTTCCTTTTTCCATGCGCGATCCTTAGTCTCAGCGATCAAGTGACATGTGGCCCTCAAAACCAACGGATGAGATTGATTTAGCCTTTCTGGATTCAGGAGTTTTGATTCTCATACTTCACTTGCTCTCGGAGCATTTCACCCGTAGTCCACAATCCAACGACACATGTCCCTTTAATCCAATGGCTATCCTCCTCTCTGGGACTTCGGCCTTGGAAAATCTCAAACATTTCTCCTTTTCACATCAATCTTTTGGAGTTGACCAGCCTCTAATGTGTGTCCCTATCGGATTAACGGTTGAGATCTCCTCAGGTCTACGGACTTTGGAGATTTCAAATCTCAACCCGTTCTTTCCTCCAAAGTGATCACCTACTAAGTTAGTCATAATACGGTGGAGACTGCTTTCTATCAGTTAACGTTTTCACTTACACTATCCTTACACTCTAGTAGATCGACGGATGAGACTGCTCTCGAAGTGATCTTCATATCGGACGTCTCGTGTCCACTTCAGATCTTCGACATTTGGGACTTCGGGTCTTTGGGCGAGTGCTGGTGGTAAAACTCTCGAAGAAAAACTCCCAGAGTGTTGTAACTCTTGCGTCACTTGATGATGTGTAACGAGCTGAGTAGCTACCACGTGTCACTCTGATTTGTGATTTGCACGTACCTGAAATGATGATTTCAACTTGACACTTGTCATTCTCTAACCATGCCACGTGTCCTTGATCTAATGGTCAGGATAGTATCTTATATCGACAGCTGAGAGTGCCTTTGGACTTTCGTCCTTCGGGACTTCGGGACTTTTGACATTTCTTGGTGGTGAAACTCCCGAAGCAATTTTTCCATAGTGAATTAACTTGCTTACATCACTTGTTGAGATGGAATGAGCCAATTTCCTCTTGATTCTTGTCATCACCTAATTATGCCATGCGTATTTGCTGACGTGGTATGCTGACATGGTCTATCAACATCGTCTGCTGACATGGTCTATCGACGTGGTATTCTGATGAGGTCTTCCACTATGCCCTTTTTTTGACGTGGTATGTTGACCAACAACCCTGAACCAATAGTTCTCGTTTGTCCTCCAAATCCGACGGTCCTTATTCATTTCATATTTTCGGGCTTCAGGTTTTTCCAATCCCAAAATTTCTGGAGTGTAACCTCCTCGTATCTTTATATCTGAAGTGAATCTTGTTCATTGATCATGAACTTTGTTGGCTTAGGGGCAGACCCAAGGTTCAATGTTATGACAACGCACCAAAAAAACCCTAAATATCGGCCCTTTTGGCAACACTTGTGAAGCAGATGAAGTCTCACCCGAGGTAGAGGCAGGGGGGTTGTAGGACTGAAGTGTCTGCAACCTAGCTGGGACACATATATGTGATTACAATACTTAACAGATCACTTAGAAATTAAAATTCATTAGCATTTAACCCTTATTGACATCACAGGTAAAACCCTAATTACATAACAATGCAGTATTCAACAGGATCTAACACACCCAAGCACTTAGCACATAGAAATATAGTCTATCTAGCATTCATTCACATTACTAAACACTAAGCTACTATATTAGATGCATCTAACATACATAAATATGACAACAATAAGAATAAATAAAATCAATCACACAAAGAAACCATAACACATGATATGCATGGTTCACCGCCAACATGGGGCTACATCCACCAACTTGTCATCTTCTTTATTATCTTTTGTCAATCTCCTTTACATGCACAGAGCCTCAAAACCAACTCTGCATAGGACAGGAGATCTGTGCGCACCTCGCTAGATCCTCCTTCCCTAAGCTTGGCACAACACAAATCATTTCTTACAATCACTTGCACTTAGCCCTGTAAGTTCTCAATACACAATATGCACATAGCTAACACAATCACATAGATCCAACTGCTTATATCTCTTGCACTTAGCACAATACAACACTTAGCACCGCATACCTCTTAGATCTAGTGTGTTTCTTACATCGCCTAGATATCTATTTATACATTACAAAAGGGGCCTAAGAATGGGTAAGACCCCTGGGTCCACATCCCATACCCGTTACATATACCCTAAACCAAAAAATCTCACAAAAGGCAGTGATATCCTGCGATCTCTGCTTCACCTGGCGCTCCATCTTCGACGAGCCTGTGGAAGTCCCCAAAATTAGTCAAACATGACCAACGTTTCAAAAAAACCTGGTCAAGGCCCAATAGGCCCCCAACACTCACCTGTGACTCATTCCGAGTCACTCCGATCTGGGTAAATTTTCCTCGAAGACCTTGAGCTTAGCTCACATTGCCTCGACTTGCTGCTTTGCTAGAGCCTCCTGCTCGATGAACTATTGAATAAATTTCTCAGTCACCGATCCTTCAAAGCGTTATTATACCATGGTGAATACTTGTTCTAGTTGTGCACATTTCCTTCAATCTCCTCAAAAAGTGTGCAAGCTTCATTCTGTATTTTTCGGAGCCTCTGGGTTACTTCCATGACTTTACTCTGGATGGCAAGGACCTACTTTTGAATGGTGCCTTGTTCCTGGGACCTTTTCATCCTCTCAACCGATGATCGTGGCTTTACTATGCTTGTACTTTTGTTGCTTGTTTCTTTGCCTTCTGGAGGTGTGACTCTAGTGTCCTTAGTTCAGGGTCCTCTGCAAGGCACTCATAGGTCTGCGCACTTTGACTGCTGATTTTCTTGCATTCCAAGGCCAATGCTTTGATTCTCTCAACTACGCTCCGGGCAGTTTTTTGTCTCTGATCTCGCACTTCCTGCAGAGTGCTTGACACAACTTGTAGTTACAGTTCTACTATTCATGCTTGGAGTTGTTGAATGGCTTTAGCGAGCTTCCCCACCTGGCTCTCAACTGTTTCTTCTTCCATATGTGCTAGGCTCGTCACAGAGAGAAGTGCTATGGTGACTACTTCTTTAACTCTCATCTGCTACGTGAGTATTTGTTCTTTCTCCTTCTAGATTTGAACTCTATCCTCTGCAAACTTCGCCTGGAGGTCGTCTTTTTCTTTTTGTGCAACCTGATGTTTCTATATGGCTTCCTCCTTTGCTTGCTTCAGGGCCTTTGTGGCATGTTCTTTTTCCTCCTGGACACAACAAAGGTGAGCCTCTGTTGAGTCTACTAGTCTGCGTAGCTGGGCAGGCTCATCTTCTACTTCTATGTCCCCTACTGACAACGGAGTAGTAGGCACTGTGTGGCTCGAATAAAGAGCATGTTGTACCCCTTTGAGCTCCATCTCGATCCTGTCAAATATTCTCTTTTTTGGCTTCACTTTGCTGCAAGATGTCTTCTAAGGTATCTGATATAGTGACAATGATAAGGTCAATGTCATCCACCGTGAGCACAATGTGGAATGGATATTTCAGCTTGATTTGCCTCTAAGTTTTCTTTGATGTCAATTTGTTGCTTTAGAATATTGATTTGTCCTAGTATTTCAGAACCATCATCCTTTCCGAGGCATAATGATTCTTTTCTAAGAAAATGGAAAACCTCTTCACAATCCTCTTTTATTTCCTTGGTAGTTCTTTTACTCTCGGCTATATTGGCCTCCCATGTCTTTAATATTATATCACCTCTGACCTGTTCTGCAATAGTCAATTTGGGATTTACAACTATTTCTTCTCTAGCTGATGACATGACTATTTCTTGAAAAGTGATTTGGGCTGCAGTAGCCTCTTTTTATCTGAAACCAATATTGTCCAATGATTGGTTTACTTCCCGAAAATTATTTTGGATGATTCCTACCTTACCAAAAAGGATCTATTGTGTTATTTCCAGTTTCTTTAGAACTTCCAATGCTTAAGCTTGAAACAATGTTATATCCACAACCATTTTCTCAATGGAATTGGCCTTGTCTTGTAATTGCTTTACCAACTCATCTTGCTGGATAGTTTGTCTTTCGCTCACTTTCATCTTCTTGTGCATCTCATCAAGACTGGACTTGAGCAGTTGGATTTCTTGTTTATCACTAGATCTAGCCTATTCCAGTCCCTTATTGACTTCATCTCTAACATTCTTTTATGTATTCCTTATTTGATTTTGCAACTGACTTATCACTTGATTCTTCTGCTTCAGTTTTTCTTTCAGAGTATCAACTAAGAATAGGTTAGCTATTGCAAAATATCCTAAAGAGCCTTCTACCTCTGTAGCAAAGTCTTCTTCCAAATTTTTTCCATCCAATAGTACTCTATTCTTTTTTATTGTTGCACCCTATTTCAGGTGCATTTATTTCTTCACCACAACTTTCCTTTTCTTACTGAAAAAGAAATCGAAGGGAGGTATCTCTTCAATAGGGATAGGCATGAAATCTCCTATGAGTATTACCTCTACATTGGGGTTTCCTCTGGTGAATTGCAATGGTGTGACAACCTGAATGGGGATGCCAATTTCTGTAGATAATTGTTTTCTGGTTCCATCTGTAGTTGATTTATCTTATGAAGACAGTGGCCTATATTCTCCTTGCTTTATTAATGTCTTTGATTGATCTTTGTCCTGGTCATCAGATACCTCTATCGCTGGGATATCTTTTTTCTGAGTAGAGATCTCAGATTTCTTAGAGTTTATTGGGGCTTCTTGTTTGCTATAGCTTCCAACTTCTGGATTATGGGTCTTTGTTTATTGTGTAACAGGAGACATTGGGTTTCCCCCTTGTAATACTTTCAGAAGACTACTTCTTCAGTGCTTTTGGAAGTTGTAAAAATCAATCATTTTATCAGGTGGTAGAGCTCGAACTCGGCTCAGAACTTCCTGGTAAGATCTCACCCCTTGGAACACTTCATCCTGAGGGGATTCATCATGTTTAGACTTTTTAAGATTGCAATTGGACATATGGTTACCCATGAACTTTTGTGGTTCGTGCTTATTAAATTCAATGATAACCAGTTTTGTTTCTTGTAAGGCTGCAACCTCCACTTTGGAGTGGTCGAAATCCAATAAAGAAAATGCACCAATCTGTAAAGGAAAAGATGGCCACACCTTTTTCTGCACTTCTTTGAGCTCTTTGTTAATCCCACTGAGTACAGTTTTTTGTGAGACCTCGTGGCACACCAGTCAATCTAGTAAAAATTGTGGTAAATCATATGGGGGAACTGAGTAACCGAAAACTCTAATATAAGAGAAGTGTTCCTCAATGTACCAATCTGCCACTTTATCCATGTTAACCACAAATGTGTCTGAAATTATAGGAGGTGAGTGACCAAAAATAGCAATGTGCATCGACACCGCTACCCAATTATAGATTTCATAAAATAAATCCTTCGCCTTGTCTTCCCAGAGTTTTGAATGATAAATATGAATTGGTTCTGCATTATCTGGATTCCAGCTCCAGCCCATCAGCGGGAAAGGCGTCATGAAACAGATGGCATCCATGATATAATCTGACATGTAAAATGAAGTTGATTGCCCCTTGGATTTCTTTGTTTGGTATTCTATAATTTCACTAGTTATACTATCCGACAATATCTTGGCCCATTCGAAAAAATAACCCTCCACCATTGTGTGTATAATGGGTACCCATGGTAGAAAGAAATGGGTTGTGTTCTCTTTTTCATAAAGTCTGCACATCATCATGGTTATATACATGAACTATGGTTCTAGCAATGAGATTGAGTATATGCTGTGAGAATTGGCTTTGAAATTTTCGGGGGGTGAGCACCAGTCCTTGATCAAATCAGAAAGATTATTTCCATATTGATCACACTCCTTCTTGCTAAAATTCTCTAGAAAATTGGCATTGTAAATGAAGTTTGATGTTGAAGACAACTTATACATCACATGTATGTGTTCCGACCGAAATGACCCAACAGCTACCTTCTGAGAATTGAAAATAGTTCTTGTTGGGATATCCACATGATCCAATGCCCATTTAATCATGTCATTGTAGGGTAAAAGACTCAGCCTTTTTTCTACCTTATGCATATCTGCCTGAGAAATAGTCTTATATTTAATAGATAAGTCTTCTTTTTCGTTGTCGCTTGAATCATCAGGGCAGTTTACCAGTTCGCATTGTAGGATGTTGAAGACATTCATCCAGGTTTTAACTGTGTTTATACTTCTGGGTGATGTGTCGGAGATAACCTCTGAACTTTGGCCTGAACTATCACTTGTTGCTTTAGCTTCTTTTCGTGGCGGCATGGTAGCAGTTCTTAAAAACCTATTACTTGTGACAGAAAACGCACATGACTGAGTATCTCGTTAAGCCAGCTCTACCAAAACATGAGTGTAATTGAAAATGAAAAATTATTTCTTGCCTTAGATGCCTCGACTTGCATATACCTTCACTGACAATACGTTTAATTCTTTTAATAAAAATATTTGGGCATTAAAGTAGGATCTTATTTTAAATCATTTCCCTAGGCTGGTCATTTAATAACATTAATGGTCGATTTTCGTGATCAGAAAAGAAATTTGAAATCACTGGGTATCGCAATCAACATAAACTCAACGGTAAAATAAAAGTGTTTTATTTTGTTAATAAACCGAGTTTATACGTTAATTAATTATGTTTTACCTTAATACATTTCGGGGTTTTGGGTCCCGGGTTAACCTATTTCAATTCAATCTATGATTTCTGAATCGCGAAATCGCGATTGATTAATTAATATTAATCATGTTTAATGTTTATAAATAATCACGATTAATTTATGATCTTGCGACTTCGCACATCAGGGTTTTAAGTTATTGTTTGAGGTAGGATTCTCGAAACACAAAGTTGTGTTAAGGTTAATTATCTTTAATCATTTTAATTGTTTAATTAACTCGATTTAATTCAAGCTCATTTAGTGACTTCGCATATCGGGACTTTGGAGTTCTTTGTATGTCTAATTGCTTGTATTGCGAAACTTCGAAACCCGATACTTTGAAAGTTGTCTTAGTGATTTGACTTTTTAATGAAAGGGTGGCTCCATAACTTGAAAATATTTTAGACTATTGGATTAATCAGAAGACTTTATCGACGGTAATATCCAAGTGCACATTTATCCTTATTTAAACAAAATGAAATTCTTTAAGTCTAATGTTTTTAGAAAAATATATATGTTTCAACATAGGCTCCATCTAGGGATCTCGTTTCTTTGCGAGACGAGAAGAAAAATAGATCGAGTGCCTTTATTGGGTAAATGGAGTCATTATTGCAGCTCTGTGAAACACATTCTGAAGGAAGACACACAGAAGGACTTGGGACTTCATCCATATCTCTAAAAACTTTCAAAACTTAATCATTCATCAATCTTGAATTCAGGCTTAAAATGCTTCCTTTTCTTAAAACTGATTTTAGAATTGTTCGAGATAATCAAAACAAACTTAACCAATCTATCAGACTTTGTTCGATTTTATTCGCATCAAGGCAAGGTGATTTTAATGTTTTAAACAGGGAGTTTCGCGTTAGCTTATAATGTATATCTAGCTTGAAAAAGGAAATAGTTGTGAGAGTACGTTATAATACATGTATAACAGCCTTATAGATATCATAGACATTTCTTCACTGCCAATGAGCATGTTCAGTACCTCAGTGAAGTTATCTAATCACATATTGAATTTCCTTTCACCACTTCAATTAATAACTTTGCATTTAAATTCTAAGATGAGGGCAATCATTGAATGAATTTCCTTTCATCATCTCCTTTGGACTAGGTGGGAGTAATCATTTAAATAATTTTCTTTTACCATCTGTCTTATATTTTAAAACATGAAGTGGGGGAAATCAATTTGTATATAATAAAATATGCCATGGATGATATCTATTTATATTTTAGCACTAGAGGTCTGTTAGCTCACTTTGATTACTCTGGACTAATCTTCTTCTGACTATCAAAACACCTTCACTTACTAGGAATTTTTCATGGGGAATTTTATTTTCCAGGGACTTTCCTTGAGCGACATCAATCATTTCAAATCTGGTAAAGAGGTTAGAGTAGTTAGGATTAGTCCAAACATACTTTTTATTTCAATTTAAAGTTAGGAATATCATCAGAATTTTCGCCTATCCTCATGTGAAAGATTTTATTTTAAGTTTCCAGAGTTAAAGTGAAGCTCTTTTTCCTCTTTGAAGACTAGGGAGAAAATTTCTTTTTATTGCTAGCTTTCTTCTTGAAAAACCTTATTTTTATTACTTTTTTATTATTTTATTTTTTATTTTTTTATCCAGAGGGAAAACTTGAAATTAAGTTGTAATTTTGTAACCCTCTGACTGTAAATCAGGTGATAATATTAGTGCAGATGAAACTTCTGACATATTCATTAATATCCTCTTGAAAATTTTAAGTTGGGTCGCTAGGTCAGAAGTTCATACCTCAGAGTTTCTCTATATTTTCAGCCAAGCAAGCCATTATTTTAAAATGAAATCAACTAACCTATTTCTATTTACAGTGAAAATCAAAACTTACCAAAAGGACGGAAATTATAACAAAAAATGAAAACCAAACCGGTATGTACAATGAGAGTTTGGAACTATATTACTGCATGAAATTCTTGAGGTAACGCCCATTGATAGGGGTGTTAAGAATCTTTTTGTCAAGATTTTCTAACAAAAATGCATTCTTTCCTTTTGAGGATGAAATTTTGTATGGTCCACACCAGATATGATCAAACTTACTAAGATTCCCCACATCTGTTTTTCTAGCTTCCCACTTTAAGACTAAATCACCAGGGAGAAATTCCCTATCTTTAGCTTTATGGTCAAACAGAGCTTTCATGTTATCTTGATACTTCTGTAGTTTTTCATCTACTTCAGCCCTATTTTGTTGAACTTCGATCATTTGATTCATTCTTCTAGTGATGTCATTTGGCTCTTCTTTTGAGTCTTTCCATAGTTTCACTACAGGCAATGCGAGATTTATGGGTAAAACAACATCAGTACCATACACCATCTAGAATGGGGATATTCCAATGGATCTTTTTGTGCCTATTCTGTTATCCCATAAAGAATATTTCAAATGTACATGCCATGCTTTCTTATTTTCGATCAACATTTTTTTAATTATGGTTATCAAGCTCTTGTTCAATGACTCGGCTAATCTGTTACCTTTTGGATAGTAGGCCGTAGAATGTCCGAGTACAATGTTGTACTTTTGACAAAAACTTATCATGGCCATGGATTTGAATGCTTGAGCATTGTCAGTAACTATTTTCTGAGGACACCCAAATCTTTATAGAATGTTCTCTTCCAAGAAATTGATCACCATTTCGTCTGTTTTGTTTCGCGTAGGAATGGCTTCTACCCGTTTAGTGAAATAATCGGTAGAAGTAAAAATCCACTTATGTTGAGCACTAGAATGCACATTTATTTCTTTGATGAAATGAAGCCCCCATTGTTGAAATGAGGCTTCAACTTTAACTAAAACCAAAGGAAGTGCAGGAATATTTTGCTTGCCTGCAAACAATTGACAGGGGCTACAAGATCTGACCTTAGCATTTACATCATTGAATAATTTCGGCCAACAATATCCAACACTTAGGATTTTGTAGGCCGTTTCTATCCATGTGTGATTTCCTCCACACACTCCTTCGTGAAATTCATTTATAACTTTCTCTGTTTCAGATTCTACTAAACATCTTAGTAAGAAACCCAAAGGATCTTTCCAATATAGTTGACCATCTACAATGCAATATTTTACTGCATGTAACTTCAATGTTCTATCTTTAGATGCAATTAGGTCGTTGGGGCATTGAAGAGTCATAAGATATGAAACAATGTCACTATACCAAGATGAAGAAGAGATTTTTTCTGAAATTTCAGTTGCAGGTACAGTAACATCAAATTCATTTATATCTAAAAATCCCCCATACTCTTACAGATTATTTATTCCAAGTGATTTAAAATTTGATTCGACTAATAGCTTAGCCAAAACCTGACCTTTTACAAGCTTGGTTGGTTTAACTTCTAGGTCAAACTCCTGAATTTTAGCAAGCCATCAGCCCCTCCTTCCATCGCTATCGGGTTGAACCAATATATCTTTAACAAAACTGGTGGGTACATATGCAATTATTTTAGAATGTAGTAAGTAGGTCCTGAAATCCGTTAGGGCCTTCACCATTGCATAAGCTTGATTTTCTAATATATCATATTTTAATTCAGCATCTCTGAGACTTTTGCTAAAATATGCAATAGGATGCTCAAAACCCTCATCATTCTTTTGTAACAGTACGACTGCAATAGTATGTTTAGAAGCAAATGAAAAAATCAAGAATTCTTTCATATAATCTGGGCTTTCCAGTACCAGTGCTTCACCTATGACCTTCTTAATACGTTTGAATGATTCCTTGGCCTCTCTTGTCCACTTGACCTCGTTGTCTTTCTTGAGCATATCTGTAATCAATTTTACAATTTCAGCAAAGTTTGGGATGAATCTTCTTAAAAAATTATTTTTTCCTAAAAATGACTGGATCTCCTTTCTATTTCTAGGAATATTAATAGTATATATAGCTTCTACCCTCTTTGGATCAATTTTAATTACATTTTTTGATACTATATGGCCCAAGAGTTTACCTTCCTGCATTGCAAAATGAGATTTCTTTGGATTCAAAGACAAACCAATTTTCTGACATTTCTCAAATGTCTGTTTAAGGTGAAACAAGTGCTCTGCATCAGATTTAGAAAACACAGTTAGATCATCAAGATAAATGACAAATAACCTATCTCTTTCGCCAACAAAAGCAATGTCCATAGCTCGTTGGAAAGTGGTTACTACGTTCATTAAACCGAATGGCATTTTATCATACATAAAAGTACCCCATGGGGTAGTGAACGCAGTTTTCTCTTTATCATCCTCATGAACAACAATTTGATTATAGAATGAAAATCCATCAATCATAGACATTCTATTTTCTCCTACCACCTTTTCCAATACATGATCCATTTTAGGCAATGGATAATTATCTTGAGTGATGATCTATTTAAATTTCTGAAGTCAACACACAATCTCATCTCACCATTTTTATTTCTGACGGGAACTAAATTAGCTACCCATTCAGAGTATTTGAGTGGGACAATGATCTTGGCATCTAAAAGCTTCTTTACCTCTTTCTCTATCATAGGAAGTAGAATAGGATTTATCTGTCTGAACTTCTGCTTGAATGGTTTAACACCTTGCTTCAAAGGAATCTTGTGTTCGATTATGTTGGTATCATAAGTTCTTAATTCATCATAGGACCAAGAAAAAACTTCTTTATACTTCTGGAGAAACTCAACATATTTACTTTTTATTTCAGGAGGTAGGGATTTGGATATTTTAACCAACCTCGGAGTTTCCTTAGTGCCCATATCACAGTCTTCAACTTCTTCAGGTTGAGGCTGTAAAGTAGATTTCAAAGGAATACCATCATGATTAAATAATCTCTCCAAGGGAATCAAACCTTTATGGATCTGATTATTTTTCAATAACAACATGCAGTGGTTAGCGATTTTTTCTTGAAACTCCTGAGGATCTTCTCATTCCCGCATAATCCAAGCAAGATCATTCTGATTTTCCTAATCAATATGAGTTTTGGCAAACTCATCCACCATCTCTAAAAATTGTTTTATTTGTTCATCATCTTCGAAAACCTACCATTGTTGTACATTGTTTGGAATTGAGGGTCTATGCCTCATTTCTATATGATATTTCAGTTTGAAGTCCGTAGGAGGTACAAACGTTGAGGTTGCTTTGGCCAATGAATCTGCCTGTTGATTTTCTGTTCTGGGGATGTAGTGAACATTGACTGATGAGAAACAAATTTCAATTAGATCCCAGGCATAATTTCTATAAGACCTTAACCTTGGTTGTTTATCCTAATACTAACAATTTATCTATTTTATAATTAATTCTGCATCACCATAGACTTCCAAGTTTTTAATTTTCAACTTCCTAGCAGCCTCTAATCCTAATACCAAGGCTTCATATTCACATACATTATTAGTGTAATCAATGTCCCACTGTAACCTATAAGAAAAAGGTATAATAAACTCATCCTTAGGTTCCACAAACAAAACTTTAGCTCCTTCTCCTTCACAAGACAAATCACCATCGAAATACATTTTCCAAAATCCAGTACTATATACATATTTATTTGTTTTTTCTATTTTTTCTTTTTCTGTACAATTTTCTTCTATACAGTCATCTAAATCATCACCAATTGATAAAATACAATTTCCTAAATCTTTATATGTGACATAAACATGATAATTATTCGGATTCAACGAATCACTTACTATATATGCCAACCTTGTCTCTCTGTACAAGCGAGTAAATTGTCCACCAAAGATCGGGATTGTAGCGTATGTCATGTCGAGTTGAATGGATCCTCCCAGTTTGGCGCCCTAAGACCTGGATAACAACATGCCATACTTTGGAGGTATATCAACAACAACCACATCCATCAAAACACTTTTTACAGGAATTTGTGCAAGATTAACCACTAAATCTTTAATCATGCCCACACATTTAACTTTTCTCGAATCAAAAGAATATAAATCTCCATATGGTCGAGTAATTTCAAGACCAATCCTATCCATAATACCTTTGGGCATCACATTATGGAAAGCTCCAGAATCCAACATACAATTATGAAGAATATGACCATGCATAGTTAGGGTAATGTAAAAAGAAGTGACAGTATCTCTGGCACCTTCAAAATATGGACCAAAAATTATATTTGGTTTATCATCTTCTAAATCTATGACGTTGGCCTGACTTTCAGTATCCGAAAAATTTATCATTTTAGTGATTTGTTTTCTGTATGTAGGGTTTTTGGCCAATTCAACTAGAGGTACAAGGATCTTGATCTTATTAATCTCATTCTCTAGATTGAAATTTCCCGTTGTCTTATTGACTTCCATGGTTTGGATTTCTATCTCTCTTTTTTTATTTTTTTATCAGTTTATGTTGCTTTTGTTTCAATCGATTTTGTTTTTACAATCTGGATTCTGACTACTTTTGTTTTGACATTCGGTGTCTAAGCTAGTGGTGAAGATGTCTCATTATCTTTGCTCTTCAACAAAAAAAAATTTGGTTGAGCAGTTGTGATAGTTATATCTCTAGGCCTCAGATTATACTTCTACTGAAGTTCGGCCATTATATTATTGGTGATTCCTTGATAAGCATATTCCTATGTATTATTTATGCTTTCATCATTATTAGACCAATATTATGTATTTAGAGACTTTTCATAATCTTGTTTTGTCAAAAATGGTTCTTGGGAATCATCACCAAGATTATTCATATCCTCTTCTAACTCCTCAAAGTTTTGCAGGTCCTCTCTTCCTATAAAATTTTCGTTCTTAAAGGGGGGATGAATCTTTTGATATTCATTCTTGACCTATCTTTGTTGGATTTTGTTGGATTTGAGGATTAATATTTCTTCTGAAATCTTTTCTAGGGAACTGATCATTCTTAGATTGGTCCAATTCCATTTTCGAGATTTTATTTGACAATTCTTTGATTATTTTTTCCATGTCGTCCATCTTATCTTCTGAGGACCTCCCAGATCTAGAGGGTCCTTCTTTTTCTCTGTATCGTCTGATTTCTTTATTTCCCGGTTCGAATTTAGCTTTTAACTTTCCTGATGCCATCATATTTGACTCAATTTCCACAACATCGTCATACATTTTAGTGAGGTCGACAAATATTCTTTCCCTCAACAACAGAGAAAAATCAGGATCAAAATCCCCAACAAAAGTTACTTTCACTGCAGGTTGGGAAGGTTTAACCTCAGCTGGAATCTTATTATACAATTTATTAAACCTTTGAGTAAAATCAAGAACTGTTTCTGAATTTTTCTTCCTTAAATCTCCAAACTCGGTTAGATAATAAAGGTGATCTTTTCTTTCTCCCCATTATCTGATAAAGGCATTTTCTAACATGTCATATGATCCTATGGAATCGACTGACAATCCTCAAAACCAGGTTCTTACTTGTCCTTCAAAATTTTGAACTAGAAGCCTCAAATAAACATCCTCGTGCTCAAGGCCAAGGATATCAATGTATTGATCGAAGAAATTTATGTGATCGGTTGCGGTTAAGTCTCCCTCTCTGGTGAACTTTGGCAGGTTTTTCATATAGTTCTCTGGCAAATCATGGATAGGAACTGGGAGGACCAAAGGAGCATACCTAGAGTCTACTTTAGCAAAAATTCTAGGAGGCAGGGGCGGTCCTTGAGTACCTCCTCCTCCTCCTCCAACACCATGTCTAGCACCTCTGGTAGCACCTCCAACACCACCTACTCCGACCACAACCATTGATAATTTAAGATATGAAACTTTGGAGTTATAGGAAGGATTTTCAAGAATGTGTAGTGACCTTTCGGCCCCTTCAGGATTAAGCGAAAAAGATTTGGGAAACATAAAATCTGAAAAAAGAGGAAAAAGGGAAATGAGGGCTAGGTTCTTCGGATTTACAGGATGTATAAATAGGAGAACCAACAGGAATCAAGTCATAGTATAAGATGTCTTCTTCAAAACTTTGAGAAGTTGTAAGCTTGACTTCAGGAACTGATGAAAAATCAATTGAATCAGGTATTGAGATGGATTTTTTTATCTTTAATGGTAATGGAGATAGTTGGAGCAGTGTCAGATTTAATCTCTGGTGAAACTAACTCAGGTTTTAGGATTTCAGTTTCAATTCTAACAGTAAATGTTTCTTCATAAAAGACTTGGGTAAAATCTTCTTGCGGATTTAACTGCTCAAATAAAACCCTAGTATCATATTTGGGTTGATAAACTTTACTTGTTGATGCAATAGTATTTTTAAGGTATCCCCTTGGTTTCAAATTTTTTTTAGGGTCAGATACAGGCGAAATATGCTTATCGTCTGGATTCTTTCTGGTATTTCTTCGACTAAATTCTAGTTTATTAGTTGTGGAGTCGCTAAGTGAAATATAAAAATTAGCCTTACAATATATTCAATCTTTGTTCACTATCAAAGAGAGAAACTTACCAATGTTGTTCTCCGAGGGAAAAATAACTTCGTTTCTCCGTCCCCGGCAATGGCACCAAAAACATGTTGTTCCTGAGTTTATACTTAAGGCTTCAAAGTATAATGTCAAGGCATCCATAAATAAAGGAGGTTTTAGTGTTTGTGTTTTCTACCTCTGTTATGTGAGAAACATTCCTACCAAGGAATTAACATCATAACAACTCAGAGGTCATCTTTCGTGTCTGAGTTAAAATTAAAAGCATTGGGTGTGATGAGAGAAAAACATAAAGTTGTTAGACAAAGCAAGGCATCTATTACAAAAGAATCTTACTTTGCTACAGGAGAAGAAAATAGATGATATAACCTTTAATGAAGTATATAATGTAGCAATCCAATTAACTCACAGGTCTTGTATTTACTAACAGTAAAACAGAGGAAAATCTATGTGCTATTAAATTACTAAATGAAAAGTAACCACAATAGATGTTGTACTAAATTGTGATTAAGCATTCATCAAAGAGATATATAAAAAGATAACAAAATGTGGAAAGATAGAAGAACACATAACTCAAATGAAAAAAATGTGCAATCTCTTATCTGTATTTGTATTAATCCTCAATGAGGAGAGCTTTCTCAACTACATATGGAAAAAATCCAACCCCTCTTTAGTCTTTTGAAAATATATTTATACAAGAGATTCACAACCCTAGGTGGTTGGAATTCTTGTTAATCCTAGGTAATGACGGTTACAAAATGAAAGCTAGAACCGTTTCACTTGGTTCTTCTCTATCTCTTTCTCATACCAGTAGAAACATATATGTACATGTTACTTCATTGATTCTTTGAAGTACTTCCTTTTCCTTGTTCAAGACATTCCAAAAACCTGCTTAGAAATTGTACTACTAGTCTAGAAGGTTATGTCACATCTTTTGCCTAAAAAAGATACAACTTCTTTTGTAATTGTGGCAACCTGTCTTCTATCATTTTATCTTCATAAATCATTGACTGTAGTTCTAAGTTTGGCTTTACCAACCATTTATCTATTTGAGCAATGTCAACCTGCTTTAGCTATGAAATTTCATCTTGATATGCCTCTAAGTTTTCTTTGACGTCAATTTGATTCTTTATAATATTGATTTGTCCTAGTATTTCAGAACCATCATCCTTTCTGAGGCCTAGTGATTCTTTGCTAAGCAAATGGAAAACCTCTTCACAATCTTCTTTTATATCCTTGGTCATTCTTTTACTCTCAACTATATTGGCCTCCCATGTATTTAATGTTATATCACCTCTAACCTGTTCTGCAACAGTCAATCTAGGAGTTACAACTATTTCTTCTCTAGCCGATGACACGACCGCTTCTTGAAAAGTGATTCGGGCTGCAGTAGCCTCTTTTTCTCTAAAACCAATATTGTCCAATGATTGGTTTACTTACCGAAAATTATTTTGGATGATTCCTACCTTAGAAAAAAAGATTTGTTGTGTTATTTCCAGTTTCTTTATCACTTCCAATGCTTGAGCTTGAAACAATGCTATATCCACAACCATTTTCTCAGTGGAACTGACCTTGTCTTGTAATTTATTTACCAACTCATCTTGTTGGATAGTTTGTCTTTCGCTTACTTGCATCTTCTTATGCATCTCATCAAGACTAGACTTGAGCAGTTGGATTTCTTGTTTATCACTAGCTCTAGCTTGTTCCAGTCCCTTATTGACTTCATCTCAGACATTATTTTATGTATTCCTTATTTAATTTTGCAACTGACTTATCACTTGATTCTTCTGCTTCAGTTTTTCTTTCAGATTATCAACTGAGAATCGGTTAGCTATTGCAAAAGCTCCTAAAGAGCCTACTACCTCTGTAGCAAAGTCTTCTTCTTCCAAATTTTGTCCATCCAATAGTACTATGTGCTTTTTTTATCGTTGCACCCTCTTTCTGGTGCATTTCTTTCTTCACCACAACTTTCCTTTTCTTACTGAAAACGAAATCGGAGGGAGGTATATCCTCAATAGGGATAGGCGTGAGATATCCTATGAGTATTACCTCTGCATTGGGGTTTTTTATGGTGAATTGCAATGGCGTGACAACCTGAATGGGGTTGCCAATTTATGTAGATAATTGTTTTCCAGTTCCATCTGTAGTTGATTTATCTGATGAAGATAGTGGCCTATCTTATCCTTGCTTTATTAATGTCTCTGATTGATCTTTGTCCTAGTCATCAAATACCTCTGTCATCAGGATATATTTTTTCTGAGTCGAGATCTCAGATTTCTCATAGTTTTTCGGAGCTTCCAACTTCTGGATTCTGGGTCTCTGTTTGTTGTGTAGCAGGAGACATTGGGTTTCCCCCTTGTAATAATTTATGAAGACTACTTCTTCAGTGCTTTTGGAAGTTTTAAAAATCAATCATTTTATCAGGTGATAGAGCTTGACCTCAGCTCAGAACTTCCTGGTAAGATCTCACCCCTCGGAACACTTTGTCCTGAGGGGATTCTTCATGTTCATACTTTTTAAGATTGCAACTGAACATATGGTTACCCACGACCTTTTGCAGATCGTGCTTTTTAAATTCAATGTTAACCAGTTTTATTTCTTCTAAGGCCACAACCTCCACTTTGGAGTGGCTAAAATCCAATAAAGAAAATGCACCAATCTGTAAAGGAAAAGATGGCCATACCTTTTTCTGCATTGCTTTGAGATCTTTGTTAATCCTGTTATCACTTCAAGAAACCCTTTGTGGTTGTAGACCAAAGGTGCTTGGTAACTTCAAGTAAAAATGTTTTTTGTGTTTTGTGTAGATTGATCAGTGGGATAACTCAATTCAAACATTGTATTCAGACAGTCAAGATGATAAACAAATGAACCAGTGCTCTCATGGATTGATAATCAGTAAATAAACTTAAGTGGGCGAAGAACAAATTGCTCATAAACCAGTACACAATGTAGGGTCTAATAAGCAATGAAGAAACTATT
>ML784404.1:500043-534861 GCA_009831015.1 Picea engelmannii
GGGATGTTCATTTCTCAAGAAAAATATCTAAGAGAAATGTTGAAAAGGTTTCAAATGGAAGATTCTAAACCTGTGGGCACACCTATGGTTACTGGCTGCAAATTAAGCAAGGATGATGACTCACTTGATGTTGATCAGTGTTCCTATAGGTCAATGATAGGCAGCCTATTGTACATCACAACATTTCGCCCAGACATAATGCATGTTGTAGAAATGGTTGGAAGATATCAATCTGCACCTAAACAAAGTCACTTACTAGTTTTCAAAAGAATATTCAGGTATTTGAAAGAAACAATGACTTATGGTCTGTGGTATCCCAGAAATCAGAATTTTCAGTTAACTGCTTATTTAGATGCATATTGGGCAAACTGTGTTGATGAGAGAAAAAGCACCAGTGGAGGAGCATTCTTCCTGGGTGACTCATTAGTAGCATGGCTTAGTAAAACGCAAGGCTCCATTTATTTATCAACCACAGAGGCAGAGTATATTGCTACTGCTACCTGTTGCGCTCAGGTATTATGGATGATTCAGACACTTGCAGACTTGGAGGTAAAATATGTTGCACCGATCCCAATTCATTGTGATAACACTAGTGCCATCAGTGTGTCTAAGAATCCTGTATTCCACTCCAAGACCAAGCATATTCCCATAAAATACCATTTTCTGAAAGAGCAGGTCACTAATCAGGTTGTTCAGGTCCAGTACATTCCAACCACAGAACAAATTACAGACATCTTTACTAAACGCCTAGCTAAGACACCTTTTGAATATCTTCGACAGAAGTTGGGTGTCATTTTATCTCACACCTAAAAGAGTCCATCTTGTTAGGGGGAGTTTTGTATTGTTTGAATATCTAATGCCTTCTAAAATTACTGCAACAGCTCAGAGGGAGCATGTCTCTTATTTGACATTGATGTCAAAGTGGGAGAAAGTGTGATGATTTCAAGATGTTACAGTGGTGTAGTTGCATCATGGGGTTGCCATCAATGCCAAAGGGGGATATTGTTGGCATGTTTTCAGACAGAAGGCAGAGTATGATGGTTGGCATGTTTAACAGGCATTCTTGTCATTGATGGCAAGATCAGATTATTCCTTTCATTGATGACATCGATGGAAAAATAGGAACATAAGTAATTTCAGTAAGACCAGCAACACAACTCACATAGATTCAATAAGTTCAGGAAGACCAACAACACAACAATGATCAAATGACAAGATCAAAGTATTGGTCAAACTCCATTTCAGAGTTTTGGCTATCGAGATTTCGGATATCAGGAGATGGAAATGTCAAGTCTCTTTACAACAGGAGTCCCGAAATCACGAAATGTGAAACGCCGATATGATTGGTCAAACTCCATTTCGGATTTTTGGCTATTGGGATTTCGGATATCGGGAGATGGAAATGTCAAGTTTCTTTACAACAAGAGTCCTAAAATTGTGAAATGAGAAATGCCGAAATCTCATTAACCATCCATATCAGGGGGTTATGTGAGTCGTCCGATCACTTCGGAGTTTCAGAAATTTGGAGATGGAGATGTCAAGAACTCCTACTATAGGAGTCCCGAAGTCGAGAACCCCAAAATCGTGATATGTGAAATCGCGAAGAGATATGGACTGTTGATCCGACTCCCTTTTGGAGTTTCAAAAATCAGGAGATGGAGATGTCAAGAACTCCTACCATAGGAGTCCCGAAGTCATGAACCCCGAAATTGCGATATGCGAAATCACGAAGAGATCTAGAATGTCGAATCATCTAGAGTGTGGACCGTTGATCCGACTCCATTTCAGAGCTTCGGATATCGGGACATGGAGCGTCAAGAAACTCTATCATAGGAATGTCGAAATCCTGAAATGTCGAAAAGTGAAACACGTTTTGGCTCAACCTGTGGTCGCAACCATTGGTCACATCGACGGAAGATGAAGGAAGGAGCTAGTTCAGACAAGCTCCATTTCGGAGTTTCAGGGATCGGGACATGGAGAGTAACGAAATATTTACCACGGGGATCCCGAAATACCGAAATGCAAATTGGTGAAATAAACGCAAGATCACATGAAGTCAATCCAACAGTGCAGGGGATTTTGGGCACGATCAGAGGGCTATTATTGCACGACACAGTGAAACTGCCAAAAACCAGTGATGAGTTCTACCAGAGGACTCGAAGACACTTCGAGGTGATTGACAGAGGAGGTGAAGAGTCTCAAGAGATTAGCCAGTAGAACAAAGACTATTCATGGAGGCGACTGAAAAGTGGATGAGCATTGAAGTTTTTAACTGAAGCAGAAAGTATAAGCTCGACTATGCCAGAGAAGACGAGGAGTCTCGACTGCCAGAGAGGTTGAGGAATCTCAGCATGACATCCAGTGATGTTGAACATGTGGGAAAACCGCTAGATAAGCTGAAGGGTTACCATGATGATCAGACAAAGCACTCGAGATGTGGAAGAGATTAATGTGGTGTGAGTAGGCAGAGGAGGTGGAACATTGCATGCAGAAGGTGCATAGAAGAGATAAGGACATCGCACAAAGAAGTGATGAGGTGTTGTTGCTGAGGTGAAGTAATGCATGTGTGAAGAAGTAAAGGGGTGGTGCAGTAGCTGAAATGAAGAGGAAACAAAAGGTGCATTGAAATGAAGAGGAATGGGAATGGCACATAGAGCACAAAAGGCAGAAGAACAGAATGGGTAGAAGATGCATGCAGGAAGACAGTGAGGAAGACTGAGTAGAAAAATCTTGCAGAATAGTGATGAGACCGGTAAGTTTTTATTGAACACTATATCACTGTAATAGGTTTCATTATTTCATATTTATAATCCAGGGTGGTAGGGAGGTGCTAGGGAGGACTGGTTTCCTCAGAGGTTCAAGTGGGTGCTTGAACACAGGGATTTGTAGCTTCCTTCTAGTTGGTGCTAGAGAAGCCAGAGAGTTGTATCTTCCTTCTAATTGGTGCTAGAGAAACCAGGGAGTTGATGCTTCCTTCTAGTTGGTGCTAGAGAAACTAGGGAGTTGGTGCTTCCTTCTAGTGGGTGCTAGAGAAAACAGAGAGTTGGTGCTCTCAGCAAGTTGTAGCTTTCAAAAACAGAGGTTGTAGCCTCACAATGAGTTGGTGCTCATATGTATGATAATGTAAAGAATGTAAATAATACTTATCATATAAAGAAGAAGAGGTTTTTACCCTGTATGGGTTTCCTTGGGAAATATCTGTCTATGTGTTTCTCACATATGTGACTGATGCTGAATGTGCCATTGTTTATTTCCCTGCATTATTGTGATCATCATTGAGTGCCTTGTAAATATTTTAAAAGAAGCATAATTTTTTAAGCACGGGAACAACCAATTCACCCCCCCTCTCGATTTTCCAATATGGGGTGCCTCCAATGGTCATATCACTCTGACGTGGTGAAGTTCCAATCTACACTGCTCTACTATTCTGACGAGGTTCAAGTTCTGCAATCCTTCCTTCTGCAAAGTCCTCTCTGGAACCTCTTGTAATTTTTCTAGATTTTCTTTCTTCTTACCGAGTTTTCTAGCTTTATTCCATGTGATCTACATCTCTGGATTCCTCTTTCCATTCATTTTCTTATCTCCTCTTGGCATAGTAACTTCGCACTGTTGAGGGTCTTTCATAGGGTTTGAGGGTAATACTTCTTCTCTTACTGTTTCTAGAGTAGATGCTCTACTCTCCTATATGGATAGGTTCTCTAAGTCTTCTTGCATTCTTTCAACTTCGACAGTTAGGTCTCTGGACCTCATTTGCTTCAACTTGTCCTCATGTTCTTCTAGTAAGCGCGTTATTCTCCTAGCCATGAAATCCCTTAATTCTTTTTTTTTTTTTTTCTAGAGCTTCCTCTTCTTCTTTCCTTCGGATCCGATTTTTCTCAATCCAAGTCCTTCATAACAAAAGTGAAAGGGGGTCATTGTTCTCAATAAACTTAATGACCTTGAATTCTTCTTTTGTCGATGCTCCATGAGAAATCATAGGTACATGGGTAATTCTTCCACATAGAGTTATCAAATTTCCTTTAAACAATCATATTCCTCCCAATGAAGGAACCATAGCAGGATTTCCTAATATTTCCCAAGTACTTTCTGTCATAATGTTCACATGTGTTTCTGCATCTAATACATAGTCTATGTTTAAGTCTCCTATTCTTTCTCCTATGCACTCTTTCTCTTTTAAGATCTCTAATAAACTAGTATCTCTGTGATAATTCAGTGTTTCTTTCATATACAATAATATAGCCTCTGATTCTTTCTAGTTTTTTAGCATATTCTTAGTCTCTTGGCCTTCCTCGGGGTTTTCTTGTCTCATATTCATCTTCTCAACTTTAGCAATCATTCTATGATAGTCCAAAACTTCATGTCCAGTAGCTTTACAACAAAGGAAAATAGGACTTCTACCAGCGCATTCCTTAGCAAGATGTCTCGGTCTTCTACAACTATAACAAAGAGTCAATCCTCTCTTTCTCTTAAATGATCCCCAACCTTTCCTATATTGTGCACTGAGATCACAGTGATGGACCTGGAAAAACATCTTTCTAAGATCCTGCATCCACTTGTTAGTCCAACAATTCTTTATATGCATAGGAATAACATATATTTCACTATTTCTATCAGATCTATTCATATCATATCTTCTTTCTTTGAGTTGTGCCCTAGTTTTCAGACTAGGACCAAATCTATCAAACATACCTAGATCCATTCTTTCGAAGCAAAAATTTCCACTTATCTTACCTTTATCAGAGCACAAAGTTGTAATATCTTACCTCTTTTCTTCAAAATAGACTTCTTTTCTTAGCACGGAGCTTCACAATTCAAGTAGAGTATTGCGCACTATAGCAATAGATCTATGCAAAGAGCTTTCTCTTTTCTTCAGTTCCCAACAATCACAATTTCAGGTCCCAACAATGGAACCATTTGTTGGCACAAGGGAAGACCCAGGGTTCAACGCTACAATAGTGCACCAACAAAACCCTAACTATTGACCCTTTCAACAACACCTGTGAAGTAGATGAAGTCTCACCCCAGGTAGAGGCAGGGGGGGTTGCAGGACTCAAGTGTATGCAACCTAGCTGGGACACATATATGTGATTACAATATTTAATAGAGAACTTAGCAGTTAACATTCATTAGCATTTAACCCTTATTCACATCGCAGGTAAAACCCTAATTATAGAACAACACAGTATTCAACAAGATCTAACACACCCAAGCACTTAGCACATATAAATAGATCTGATCTATCATTCATTCACATTACTAAAAACTAAGCTACTATATCATATGCATATAACATACATAAAGATGACAACACTAAGCATACATCACATCAATCACACAAAGCAACCATAACATAGGATATATGTGGTTCACCCCCAGCATGGGGCTACGTCCACCAACTCTTCATCTTCTTTATTATCTTATGCCAATCTACTTACATGCACAGAGCCTCAAAACCAACTCTGCACAGGACAGGAGATCTGCACGCACCTTGCCAGATCCTCCTTCCTCGAGCTTGGCATAGCACAAATCCTTTCTGACAATCACTTGCACTTAGCCCTGCAAGTTCTCAATACACAATATGCACAGAGCTAACCCAATCACATTGTTAGGTGATTTATATGTACTAAAAAATACACTAAAATGCCCTCAATTTAAATTGTCAACCCAGGGTAAGTAAACTTAGATTTGTAGCAAAATATATGCCAAAGGTAGAAGGTTGGTAGGAGTATGGTATAACTAATGAAGGTAGCTATCTAAGGTTGATATATTTAAGCAAAACTATCGAATAAGTAAACCCTACTAAGCAATTGGAAACTAGGTAACCTAAGTATCTTTTGGCCAAGGATCGATGGATAGTTCCTAAGAAAGCAAGTAAAAACCCTATGTAAAGCAAACTAGTTCAACAATAAGAAATAAGCAACTATCTAAGCATATCAATAAGCAAATGACGAAAGAAAACTATTTTAACTTGCCAACCTACATTCTATGAGAAACTACCCTATGAAAGCAATTAAATAAGCAAGTAAGTAAAAGAACCTATCTAACCTATTAAAGCAAATAGACAAGTAAGCAAAGACACCTAACTAATCTATTAAAGCAAAAGACAGGTAAGCAAAGACAACTATCTATCCTACTAAAGCAAATGGACAAGTAAGCAAAGACTTCTCATTGAACAACTATCTAACCTAAGAGGCAAGTGGACTAAATGTCTAATGCAAAACTCTTTCTAATGCGTGAAAGGAAATCTAAATGCTCAATGCAATGCATGAAAGGAAATCTATTCTATTGAAAGCAAGGAGAACTAACAACTAAATGCTTTACCTTAATCTATGAAAACAGGAAACTATCTCTTCTAATCTACAAAAGCAAGAAACTAGCTTTAATCTTATGACACTCAAATATAATGTTGGTGGTTGTGTGAATGCCTTCGGTGGTGACAGATGATTTCTCAATGACACTTGACAGCAAAGGACAATTCCAACGTTATAAACTCGACACTAATCTCAATGGAAAAATGAAAGGTATGGATTAAACAATCCAATGAAAACTTAGTCATAACATAAATAATGTTAAATACCCTGCATATTCATGTGCAAACCATCAACAACATAACGAGATCATCATTATTTAACTAAGAAATTTAATTTCACTTTAATCTATGAAAATAAATTGCGTAAAGGGAAACTATGCTATGTCTACTTTAATTATTCAAACTATAATAAGGAAATGAATTAAAAACAGAAATTTAAACTATGATTTTAAAAAGTAAATTGGCAATTACATCAACCAACAACTAAGCAAATGAAATCTATCTAAAACTGAAGTAAGCAACAACTATAACTAAAAATTGAAATGAAATCTATCCATCCATCAAAATCCCTGTCAAAGAAAACCCAGATAAGATTCTATTTTATTCTAATTAAAAAAATTGTTTTAAGCTTATTTATAAAATTATGAAAGAAAGCATAATCTAACTTCTAACTTGCACATGGGGTTAGTCTAGGGATCTGCAGATCCATTCATAATTTATGAAACTAATTCATGCTAACATAATCCATCACAATAACCTGCAAAAGAGCAATAAAACAATTAAATCACAGCAAGCTAATTAACACAATAAAACATGCATGTACAGAAAATAAAAGAACAATTTAAATGATGAAATACATAAACAACACAGAGAGTTACCAGACTGCTGGTGGGCCCCCCAACAATTCATGGTCACTCTCTAAAATCACACCATGAGATTAACAAGGCGAATCCACCACTAAAGCTTGAAAGCGCAGTTTTGGCATAATTTCGGCAATGTAAAATATCAAAATGGAGAAAAAATGAATTTGTCTCTAATACATTGGCTCTTCTACTTGGTTAACAATCTACTAAGCATCCTATCAGTATTTATAAGCTTACAAAACAAGTGTTCGACCTCAGGAGGTTCGAACCACTTCTAATTTCGACAAATTACAATAAATGATGCTCTAACTGACAAAATAGAGCAAGTAATTAATCGCCTTCTTTAGACAATTGAATTCGAGTTTTTAGGAGCTTAGTAGCTGGAGGGGGTAAGGATAAACAAAACCCATGTGCCCGATTTGTCCATCATTGGTCGCCAATGCCATAATCGCCAACTTGCCTTGCGTTTTTGTGCAATACTGGGTTTTGGAACGAGTGTCGGATCGAGTGCCAGAACAAGTGTCGAAACGAGTGCCGAATCAAGTGTCGGAACCAGAAAATGGTGCATTTTTTCCCTGTAGCACCAAAAAAACGTGAATTAACTCTTGGAAGCATAAAAACATGATAAATTATACTTGATTCAATCATTAAACATGATTTACACATACCTTATGCCGATCATACCATTTTATCATAAAATTCTTCAAAAAGATCCTTTAAAAGATGAAAAACACGTATGTACATGTGGAAAAAATGTATAATAATCGTCGTGAAAATGATCATATCTCAGGCCCAACACACATAGATCCAACCGCTTACATCTCTTGCACTTAGCACAATACAACACTTATCACCTCATACCTCTTAGATCTAGTGTGTTTCTTACATCGTCTAGATATCTATTTATACATTACAAAAGGGGCCTAAGCATGGGTAAGACCCATGGGTCAACATACCATACCCGTTACATATACCCTAAACCCAAAAATCTCACAAAAGGAGGTGAGATCCCGCGATCTCTGCTTCGCCTGGCGCTTCGTCTTCGACCAGCCTCTCGAAGTCCCCAAAATTGGTCAAACATGACCAACGTTTCCACAAAACCTGGTCAAGGGCCAAAAAACTTAGATAGACAGCTCGATATTTCTGCGATGTGGCTTTGCTGACTTATCATGTCCTTCCACTTCAAATAGATCTGATGGCTATCGTTTACGCCAGCTCTCCGGCTCTCCAGACTTTGGTTTTTTCATGTCTCAAACTGAAAAATCCTCGAAGTGATTTTCTTCAGAGTTGAGGATCGTGTGCCACCTATCAATCTTGATGATGGATAGTCCCTTCTTACTTCGGGAATTTGGGACTTTGACAAGTCCGCTCTCCTACGCTCATCCAAACGCTTAACCTTCATGCATTTATTTCTGGATCCAACGACTATTGATCCTTGGTGCTCAGATCCAACGGATCAGATCTGTACTTCTCCTATGTGCTTCCTCTGGTCATGGGACGTTGATCTAATGGTCATAGGGTATTCAGGATTGGTGATCCAACAACCATTATCGTTCTTCCTCCTGATATTTTTTATATCTCTGACTTAGAAGGTTTTCTAAGTGTTCAAATGTCTTGACCTTTTCTCCTCCTGCGAGTCTTTCTCTTGGACCTTGGTCCCGGCGCACACTTGCGCTCTGCATGCAACTCTGCGCTATTCCTCTTGAGCTTGATTCCTTCTACAAACTCGTGCTATTCCTCTTGAGATTTGACTCCTTATGAGCTTTGATTCCTTCTTCACCCTCTGCCTGTAATCATGCCATCGTCGTTGTTGTTCTTGCCATCAATGACAAGCACACTCTTTCCTGTAAATTATGCCAACACTTTGGATAGTTTAAATAGACAGAAGAAAGACTTTGTGAGGGTCAAAAATTTGGATATTGAGGGACCTGCTTTGAACCTCCTTGTAAAACATTCCTATTCTATGTGACACTTAATGGAAAAGACATATTTATGGTTATACTTTCTCTTCTTCTATGTTCTTTTTATTTTCATGCTTGAGATCATTTATCAAACTGCAATGCATTTTTTTCTTGATTATCAATTGATATAGTGAAGAAATTGTTTTTGTTATTATTTTCAAGTTTTTGATTTACAAGCTAATGTTATTGTTTCTTAATTATATTTTGAGATAAGAATTCTATGTGATTTTAACAAATTGAAGACTTCATATTCTCTTTTCCTTATTTTTCTAATTCATCTATATGACTACCCTTTAACCAGTCAATGGGATATCATTTGTCCTTATTCTGAAATTCTTGTTTATCTTGAAACGTTGAACCAGTTTTCAACCACCCTTTTAAAAAACCAAATCATAAAACTCTTAAAATACTTTTTCAATAACCTTATGATTCCCTAGATTACCCTCTCACAATCAAGTGCAACTTTAGGGACTAAAATATTTTGGCGTCGTTGTCAAGGATGAAGAAATGAAGATATCTTTCCTGGGGAAATGACAAGATTAGATTAAAATCTTGATGGTGAACAAGATTTTGGACATTACATAAGACTATGATTATTCACCTGGCGACTACTTTATGGTAATTCTGGAAAAGAGAAGGGAAAGGACCTAATACTCCTTCATCTTTTTCATCATCTACTAAGAGACCAGTAACCAGAAAAAATCCAGATCCAGAGTCTGTTGCAGCAGTACCAGATACTGAAAAATTATTAAGAAAATCTAAAGTCATTTCTGGACAGTCCTCTCTCTCTCAAAGGGAAAATTGCCTTCAAAAATTTCTCAAGGACAGTCCTCTGAAATTATCAAACCTCAATCATATGAAGAAGTAATTCCTGAAAGTGAGATCAAACCTTTCATTGAGCCTACTACAGTTTCCTTTCCTTCAACTATCTCAGAACTAAATTTAAATCAATGGAAGCTACTTGTTGAGCTCATTGAAGAGGAACATTCAAATACTTTGTATGTGGCTGAATCTTTGAGAGATCACAACAAGGATATTAAAATTGAACCAGAAACACTCTCTTTGTCATTTGAATCTCTCTCCTTTGAAGAAGTTAAACCACACTATTCTTCTTTTGAAAACCCTCTTTTTCTTGGACCATCACCTGTCTATAGTCCAGAAAAGAAACACCTGTCTGCTGAGGATCAAGATTCATTATCAGTACAGTTAATTTTCCACACACATGGGACAGTTTCTCTTTCTACATCACCAATATTTCTTACTCCTAAAACTCAAACACCAAAGATAGAAAATATGGTTGTGAACATAATGGATGCAATTGTTGCAGCTAGATATGCCCCTTTGAACCTTCCACAAGTTCTGTATGCCTTTCCACCAAATGACTATATGAAATATTTTCCTAGATTCAATGGATAAGGAGGATTTACTGTTGAAGAGCATTTGAATTCCTTTTACAGTTTTGTAGACAATTTCAATGTAGAGCATGCAGATGTGTGGATGAGATTATTTGTGCAGAGTTTAGATGGTGAAGCAAGAAAATGGTTCAGAAGTTTACCACCTAATTCAATTGTTGGTATTAATGCCTTGGATGACACCTTTCTAAGACACTGGGGAGACAAGAAAGACTGCTTATACTACATTACTGAATTTGGCGCTTTAAAAAGGAAACAAGGAGAATCAATATCTGATTTTACTAAAAGATTCAATAAAATGTACAGTAAAATTCCAGATGAAATTAAGCCTTCAGAAACATCAGCTAAAATCACCTTTGTCAATGCTTTCGATGTTGAATTTTCTTTGTTGCTAAGAGAAAGAAGGTTTGCTACCCTTAGCCAGATGCAAGAAGAAACAGACAAATTGAAGTCCAGGGATGATAGAGACAGTAAAAAGCAGAAAGAAGAGCTCCCTTCCTCTTCTCATACAACATATGATTATAAGATGGATGAAATGGCTAATATGTTGAAGACTTTGACATCTGAGATGGCCAGGTTTAAAATGGAACAAAAAAAACCTAGTAGACCCACACAGGAGGGTGGATACATAAATAAAAACTAGTTCAGGAAGCCAAACAATGTACCTCAAATCTTACCAAGAGAAAGGAAGAATCAAGAAGATCAAAAAAAATTGCCTCCTTTCCAGAATAATGCAGTAGATGAGGTGGAGGATGAAGATGATACAAAATGTGACCCTGCAGTACATCTAAATGACTCAGAATCATCTCCTATGCATGTGACACAATAGGATTATGAAGACACTTTGATATTAAATCAGTTTGAAGAAGGGTTTGTTGATGAAGTTGTTCAGAAGGAACCTAAAAGGAAGAAATATAATCTCGGATCCAGTTCAAATACACCTAAAGTGGATACACCTGTTTCTACAAATACATCCAACCCTCTAGTTAAAACAGGGATCAGTAAATACAGTCATGAGATTCATATTGATCAATCATTGAAGCAGCATGTCAAGGTTAGTACTACAGAGTTAAAGGAATCTGAAAATAATGTTTCTTCTTTCAGCCTAAAACATGAAATTAACAAAATCAAGATTTTTGTGCCTCTACTAGAATTAATGAAAACAAAGCCTTTTCGGAAGACTGTTCTCAAGGATTTATAGTCTCCTGCTCAGGTTACCTTTTCAGATACTATCAATCTGGAAGATGAGAACCCTACTATAACCATTGGACATCATATTGAAGACAGAACTGATACTTCTCCTCCATTCTACATATCACTAAATGTTCATGACAAGATATTTCATAACTGCCTAATGGATTTTGGTGCCTCGCACAATGTCATGCCTAAGGTGGTGATGGATGAATTAGGGTTAGATATTACTAAACCTTACCATGATCTATATTATTTTGACTCCAAGAAATTCAAATGCCTGAGATTGATCAAGGACATGGTTGTTACTCTTTCCCAATTACCTATGAAGAGTGTGGTATTAGATTTTATTGTGGCTGACATACCTCCAAAATTTGGAATGCTTCCATCAAGATCTTGGACCAAAAATGTAGGAGGCACTCTACATATGGATCTTAGTTATGTTACCATACCATTTTTTGGTGGGGAACATCAGAGGTTATACAAGGAAGTAATATTGTCTTATTTAGTAAGTGATCATGAAAACCCTACTAATCATCCTATATATGTTGTATAAGATGATCTTGGTTCATCTATTTTTCATATTGGTGATCAGATGAAAGAAACATCAGTTAGGAAAACAACACCTGTAGTTGGGGACAATGCAGATAATTTTTTTGGAAAATGTATTTTGATGGGGCCTGTTCTAGAGAAGGTTCTGGTGCTAGGATTGTTTTCATTTCCCCTACCTAAGAGGTCATTCCTATGTCATATAAACTTGAATTTGACACAACCAATAACATCAGTGAGTATGAAGCCTTTTTATTAGGGTTGAAAGTTGCTAAAGATATGGGTATATATAAGCTCTCTGTTTTTGGAGATTCAGAACTTATTATTCACCAGATTAAGAATATATATCAAACCAAGCAGAAAAGGTTGAAACAATATAGGAATGAGGTGTGGGATTATGTGGATAATTTATTTTTGGCATTCAATATTACTTTTGTGCACAGAAATTTAAATCAACAGGCTGACTCTTTGGCACTTGCAACTAGCAATTTTAAGACTCCAATGTTTCCTAATTTGAAATTTGAGATTGAGGTTAGACACAGACCCTCAATACCAGACAATATCAAAAATTGACAGGTCTTTAAAGATGATGAGGAAATTCAAAGATTTTTAAAGACTATTGAAGAGTTTTCTAACATTTCAATAGATCAAGATAATGAAGATGATGAGGTAAAGGTACATGTTGCATATGTTCTTCAAGATAGTGTGGTTGGGCACAACATTATTGAATTAAAGACAAATCATATGCCTAAATGTTTGGTTCCACTCAAGAGGTTGTTTGACCACAATGATGTTTCCAGGAAGGTTGTTATTCAGACAGAGGAAACTGATGTAGTGGACTGTGATATCATTTTTGATACAAATCTCAGGTTGGTCAAAATATATAGAAAATTGTCACAAAAACATAGAGATATATATGTTGAATTGATGAAGCAATATTCAGATGGATTTTCCTGGTCTTATGAAGAACTGAAAGTGTTTTATATAGATATCATACAGCACAAAATTCCTCTAAAACATGGATCAAAACCTTTTAAGCAAAAGTATAGGCAATTTAATCTTTTGTTGTTACCTATAATAGAAAAAGAGATGAAAAGATTATTGGATGCCAAAATCATAGTGCCACTGAGATACTCAAAGTGGGTAGCTAACCTTGAACCTGTCAGGAAGAAGAGTGGAGAGATAATACTATGTGTGGACCTCAGGAATTCGAACAGGTGCTTCTTAAAGGAAAATTATCCATTACCAAAAATGGATCATATTTTATAGAGAGTTGTTGTGGAAAAGAGGATATCTATGCTTGATGGATACTTGGGGTACAATCAAATATCAATAATTGAAGAGGAGAAAAAGAAAACATCTTTTACCATTCCCTGGGGCACTTTCATGTATGAACATATGCCCTTTGGATTGATGAATTGAGGAGCCACATTTCAAAGGGCTATGGACATTGCTTTTATTGGTGAGAAAGATAGGTTTGTAGTTATTTATCTTGATTCCATTACTGTATTTTCATCATCTAATGAAGAACATTTACAACACTTGAAGCAAACTTTTGAGAAATGTACGAGGTATGATATATCACTTAATCCTAAAATATCACATTTTGTCATGGAGGAAGGAAAACTTCTGGGACACATTGTTTCACTTGAAGGTATTAAAATAGATCCTAAAAGAGTAAAAGATATCCAATAGATAGGCATTCCAAGAAACAAGAAGTCTATTCAGTCCTTCATTGGTAAAATTAATTTTTTGAGGTTTATACCAAATTTTGAAGAGATTGTCCAGTACATTACTGACATGCTGAAAAAGGATGCAGAAATTAAGTGGATACCAAAAGCTAAAGAATATTTTGAGAAGATCAAGTAGGCTCTTGTTCAGGCCCCTGTTCTCATCAGTCTAGATTACTCCAAATAATTCATGATTTTTTCATTTGCCTCAAAAGATACCATAGTTGTTGTTATTTTGCAAATAAATGAGCAAGGATATGAGCAGCCCATCTCCTTCTTCAGAAAAAATCTCAAAGACTCTAAACTAAAATATGATATAATGGAAAAACAGGCCTATGCCTTGGTAAATGCTTTGAAATCTTTCAGGGTATATGTTCTTCAATCTGAGATCATTTCTTATGTCCCAAGTAGTGCAATCAAAGAAATCTTAGTTCGGCCTAATTTTGAAGGAAAGAGAGGAAAATGGATAACAAAAATCTTGGAGTACAACCTTACCATAAATCCCACTCAGCTAATAGAAGGTCAAGGCCTTGCCAAATTAATGACAGAGTCTAATTGCAAAGCAATTGGGTTGTATCATCTTTCAGGAAAAGCACAAGATTATTCCTTCTAGATTGAAGAAACCAGTTCATAGGTAAATAGCAAGTATGTTTCTTCACCATGGTACAAGGATATTGTACTTTTTCTGTTGAATCTTCAATCTCCTCCAGAATCGGATAAATCAAAGATCATATCATTAAAATTAAAATCAGTAAAGTATTGCATTATTGATCAGATTTTGTTTTGGAAAGATCCTCATGGTATCTTGTTGAGGTGTGTTGATGAAGGATAGGCTAAACAATTTTTTTGTGATCTACACCATGGTGTTTGTGGAGGTCATCACCATTGGAAAGATATTGCTTTCAAGATTCTCAGGGTAGGCTATTACTGGCCATTTTTGTTCTCAGATATTTTTTCTCAGGTTAGGGCATGTGAACCCTGTCAAAAAATTTCTGGAAAGAAAAAACTTATGTCTCTACCTCTAAAACCAATCATCCCTCATGGACCATTCCAACAGTGGGGCTTGGACTTCATTGGGAAATCAACCCTTCATATTCTGAACAACATAAATGGATCCTTACAGCCACAAATTACTTTACAAAGTGGATTGAAGCAATTCCAACTCAGAATGCAACAGACAAGGTAATCATGGAATTTCTTGAAGGACATGTCTTTTCTAGGTTTGGTTGTCCTAAAAAACAAGTCATTGATAATGCCAAATATTTTGAATCCAACTCCATGATTGATTTCTGAAATAAGTGTAATATCAAATTGGTCCACTCTACTCCTTACTACCTCCAAGGAAACGGGTTAGCAAAGTCCTCCAATAAAAGTATGATAAGGATTATCAAAAAATTACTTGCAGAAAATAAAAGGTCATGGGATTCCAAGTTAAAGTTTTCCCTATGGGCTGATCGTATTAGTAAAAACAAATCTATTGGGACCTCTCCTTTCCATATGGTGTATGGGACAGAATCTATTCTTCCAACTCAATTGGGCTTACTAGTCTTAAAATTTCTTCAAGAAGAGTTGGAAGAACCCAACGATCTCCAAAGGATAATTTTTCAGATGATTGAGGTTCAACAGGTCATAGAATCGATGAATTAGAAAGATTATTCTCACCAGAGCAAATTCAAAGCGACATTTGATAAAGGAACTAAGAAAGATGTTTTTAATGAAGGAGATTTGGTATTAAGGTGGGATGCTAGGAGAGAGGATAAAGAAAAACATGGTAAGTTTGATAACCTATGGTATGGTCCTTTTAGAATAGCCAAGGTGATGGATAATAATAATTTTCTCCTACATAATCTAGATGACACAGAAACTTTTGGGGGCCCAGTGAATGGGAGGTTCTTGAAACACTATTTTCTTTAAAGATTTATCAAGGTTTTGTTGAAGTTATTTGTTACTTCACACACACCTAGGGTTTATTTTTCCTAAGGTTTTTATTTGTTTATTAGTCATAATTAGTCATTATCCAGTCTCCTATATTTTAGGAGAGAATATTCCACCTGGAGAATATTCTCTTTCAGTTGACACTTCAGTTTGACTAGTTGAGTTGAGTTTAGATGTTGCATTGGGATCATCACCATGATAATTCGACCTTGCCTTGGTATCATTACCAGAGTGGCGCATTAGCCTTGATTCCCTGAGTTAACTCCTCGCTATTCTCTATTCAGTCAGTTAACTAAAGACTAGTTGACTAGTTAACTCAACTAGGTGGCAGTTCACTCCCGTAACTGCCTGAGAGACTAGAATAGGTGGCAGTTCACTCCCGTAACTGTTGGTGTGTGTCTAGATCACTCTAGACCACCACTATGGTGACTTGTTTCACCTCAAGTCGAAAACATTGAGATATACAGAGTATATCATGTGTAAATTATTCGTTATTCAAAACGGTTAATGAGAATTCTTCCATTCTTTCTCTACTTCTTCTTCGTTCTCCAATTCTCTCTGCAAATGTGTGTATTATTGTTTATATAGATCTATTATGTGTAGTTTCAAAACATTTACATGGTATCAGATCTGACAAACTTCTAAGCAAAAGCTATATCAAAATTTTTTGTAGGTACAAAAAATTGAAGACAGCGGAAAGATGGAATTCCAAAAAGAATTCATTCTTACACCTTACAACCATTTTGCATGGAAGGAGAAAATAGCCATACATATCTGATACATAGGGTTGTATAGGTTAACCATAAATATAGATACAGAACCGACATCATCCATAGAAAAATCCAAGTACTTAAATCGCATGGATGAGGCACTTGGAACAATTTGCAGTCTTATTTCTCCCAATCTCCTTTTTCACATATCTTCCTGTAAGACTCCCAATGAAGCCTGGAAAATATTGGAAGGGCTCTTTGGAAAATAGGATGAGATGAGGGGACACATGATGGAGGTGGATCTACTCAAATTGGATCCAAAAATATTTGACAATATCCAAGATTTATTTACAAAATTCAAGGATTTACTGTCGCAACTCAAAGCTTGCGGGGTTGATAAATCGGCGGAGGAGAAACAAATGGTTCTCACCATTCTCTCCAAGCTTGGACTTTAATTATCTGTATTCGTATCTACATTCCATACTGTCAGATTCACCTCTAGAGCCACTTGGAAGATGCCTTCTCTTGAGAACTTTATCGAATCCTTGACACAAGAGAAAACCAAGCTCATCAACATGGGCGCAATCAAAGGCCCAAGGGTGCATGCACTCACTGTGCATGATGGCAGACACAAATATCAGAAATATAAAGATAAATATAAGTGTAAATATCATGCACATACGAAGAAGGAAGGGTACACAAAACCCTTCACCGATGCCTCCGGATCCAAAGGAGAAAAGGGAAGAAAAGGAGAGAAATGCACATATTGTCACAAGGGATTCCACTCGGAATCCACATGCATGAAAAATAAAATAGATATGATGTCTCAAATACTTCAGCAAAACAACCTTGGAGATCGCATCCCTGAGGGTGCAAAGAATAAGAAGCCAGAAGATCTGAATTCCAAGAAAGGCAATTCTAGCCATGCCTTGATTACCATCAACTCCTCTCCCGATGTTTGGATCATAGATTCAGGAGCATCGCATCACATGGATGAATTAGAAGAAGTATATTCTTCTTTGGATGCATTCAAAGGTCCTTCTATTCTGATGGAGGACAACTCTTCTGTCAAAGTCACCAACAAAGGAAGGATTGAACTCACCAACGAAAGTTTCTAGAATGTGTTGCATGTTCCCAAGCTTTATGTCAACCTTCTCTCCATGTATCAGATGACGAATTCTGGCACCAGAAAGAAATTCATATTCATACCAAATTCTATGGACATCTACAAAATCCAAACCAACTCTAGGGTTGCTACCAATGAGGTAAATCATCAGTCTAGATTGTATACATTTTCTGAATTCATTGAACCTGATTCTGCTTTACTGCTTACTCATGTTGATGAAAGTATTAGGATATGGACCGAAAGGTTTGGACATTTTAATTTCAGATACATGCAACAGCTTAGCAAGAACAGATTAGTTGATGGTCTACCAGACATCCATTTCTCCAAGGGAGTATGTGAGGGATGTGTTCTCAGAAAACACCCTCCAGAGAAATTCAACAAGGGAAAGTCTTAGTGAGCTTCTGCACCTTTAGATCTGATCCAAAGTGACCTCATGGGTCCTTTTATGCATCCATCGATCAGAAAAGTGAGGTTTGTTCTCATTTTTGTTGATGATTTCTCACGTTTTACATGGATCTACTTTCTCAGGAAAAAATATGAGGTCTTTCAACACCTCAAAGATTTCAAAGATTTGGTTGAGACACAGTCCAGAAAGAAGATCAAATTCCTCCGAACTGATAACGGGGGAGAGTATGCGAATCATGAGATCCACAATATTTTTCATGAGGCAGGGATTCAGTTGCAGCATACAATTCCCTACACTTTGCAGCAAAACAGAGTTGTTGAGCGGAAAAATAGATCTCTAAAGGAGATGGCATCTTTCATGTTGCATGCAAAGTCACTACCACAGAGACTATGGGTTGAAGAACTTAACTATGAAACATACATCCAAAACAGGTCTCCCCATAGATCTTTCAAGTATAATACACCCTACAAGGCTTGGAGTGGCCTCAAACTGGAAGTGGCCCACTTTCGCATTTTTCGTTCACGTGCATGGGCCCGAATTCCCTCTGAAAAGAGGAAGGCACTTGATCCACAGAGCACTGAGTGCATTTTTGTTGGATACCCTGACGGTGTGAAGGGATATCGGCTTATTTATCTTTCCTCAAACCGTCTCATCATTGAGCATAATGTCCAATTCAAGGAAAGTGTCTCGCATGTACCTCAACAGCCGCATGCAAACACCTTCACTCTTCCACCTGTTCGCGATGATGAGCATGCACATGCCGACTCTTCTTCAGATGAGAGTTCTGATTTAGAGGACACAAATTATTCAGATTCAATACAGTCAGATGCAGATTCAGAGCATCCAGATGCAGTTGCAGATCCAGAGCAGAGGCCCAAGTGGGCACAAATTACTCTTCAGGATGCAGGGGATCTCACTAGTGATCCAGCCGATACTAGGAGGACTCGATCTGATTTCAAGGAGCCTCTTGTTGCACTCACTTCCACTGAACCATTGCCTATGAGGCATATTTTCTTGGTTCAGTCTTCAGATCCACAGTCTTATGGCGAGGTTGCTATAAATCCCTTTTGGGAATCTGCCATGCAGGAGGAGTACAACTCCCTCCTCAAGAACTAGACTTGGGATCTGGTTCCCCTTCCTTATGGGAGGAAACTTCTCAGATGCATATGGGTCTACAGGACCAAGAGCGCAGCAGATGGACAGATCAACAGATACAAAGCTAGGCTTGTTTCCAAATCATTTCAGCAAGTTCATGGTATTGACTATGATGAGAACTTCGCTCCAATAGTGAAGATGGAGTCCATTCGATTGGCCCTTGCCATTGCAGCAGCCAAGGGATGGGAATTCCATCAGATGGACATGAAGAATGCATTTCTTCATGGTGATCTCTTTGAGAATATCTACATGGAGAAACCCTAGGGATTTATGCAGGACTCATCTTTGGTTTGTCGACTGAAGAAGTCACTTTATGGCCTCAAGCAGGCTCTGAGGGCCTGGTATGCCAAGATGGACTCCTACCTGTTGTCACAAAACTTTGTACATTGTAAATCAGACCTGAATGTATACAAGCTCAGGAAGGTTGATTCACTTCTACTTTTAGTTTTGTATGTCGATGATTTGTTGATCATTAGTTTCTCAACTTCACCGATTGTTGCAGTCAAGAGGATTCTTCATGACAGGTTTTTGATGATGGACATGGGTCCGCTACACATATTCCTTGGACTTGAGATCAGTCAAGATGCATCAGGCATCAAACTATCTCAAGCCAAGTATACACAAAATCTCCTTGAGAGATTTCACATGATAGACTGCAAGTCTGCTCCGACTCCTTTCCTATCAGGAGTCAAACTTGAGGATGGCGGGGAGACTCCACTAGTCGACAACACACTATACAGATAGCTAGTGGGGGGTTTGTTGTATTTCACACACTCTAGACCAGACCTCTCATATGCAGTTGGCACAGTTTCTAGGTTCATGCAGGAGCTGCATGAGCTACATTGGAAAGCTGCAAAGCATATCCTTTGATACGTACAGGGCACCACCACCTTTAGGATTCATTATGCAGCAGACTCTACATTAGATCTCATTGGTTTTACTGATTTTGACTGGGTTGGCAATATCATTGATCACAAGTCCACATTTGGTTACTCACTCAATCTTGGTTCTGGGCCTATCTATTGGTCGAGCAAGAAGCAAGTTGACATTGCTCTATCTTCAGCCGAGGCAGAGTACAAAGGGGTAGTTAACATAACCATTCAGGATATGCGGCTACAACATTTTCTCACTGAGTTGGGCATTCAGTTTCATCGACCAATCGTCATATAGTGTGACAACCAGAGCACTCTAAAGTTTTGCAGAGATCCAGTTTAGAGGCAGTGGACGAAGCACATTGAGATCCACATGCACTACATCTGAGACTTAGTACATGAGGGGATCATTGACTTACAGTTCTGTCCTTCAACATAATAGACGGCAGACATCTTCACCAAGACCTTCACTGAGCAGAAATTCCATTCTCTGTGAAGTCATCTTGGAGTGAAGGACACAGTTGCCTAGCAATTGTAGTTCTTCTTTTTACATACATTGTACCTTTAGGGGGGGGTTTCCCTTGATCTTTTCCCTCTTTCCTCACTTATTTTCAGTGTATATTTTGTACTTGGGTACCTAACATGGCCTCGTTGCTGGGACCCAATCTTTATTTTCACCATAGTGATGTTCATGGGGGGTGTTGGAGTTACTTGTTACTTCACACACCTAGGATTTATTTTTCCTAAAGTTTTTATTTGTTTATTAGTCATAATTAGTCATTATCTAGTCTCCTATATTTTAGGAGAGAATATTCCACCTAGAGAATATTCTCTTTTAGTTGACACTTCAGTTTAACTAGTTGAGTTGAGTTTAGATGTTGCATTGGGATCATCACCATGCAACATTGGGATCATCACCATGCTAATTCGACCTTGCCTTGGTATCATCACTAGAGTGGCACATTAGCCTTGATTCCCTGAGTTAACTCCTCACTACTCTTTGTTCAGTCAGTTAACTAAAGACTAGTTGACTAGTTAACTCAACTAGGTGGCAGTTCACTCCCGTAACTGCCTTAGAGACTAGAATAAGTGGCAGTTCACTCCCGTAACTGTTGGTGTGTGTCCATATCACTCTAGACCACCACTATGGCGACTTGGTTTACCTCAAGTCGAACACATTGAGACATACAGAGTATATCATGTGTAAAATATTCATTATTCAAAACGGTTAATGAGAATTCTTCCATTCTTTCTCTCCTTCTTCTTTCTCCAATTCTCTATGCAAATGTGTGTATTATTATTTAGCTAGATCTATTCTATGCAGGTTCAACACATTTACAGTTTTCAGCTTGTACAATAGGTTTTTCTTTCAATAAAGACTCCATATACCCAATGGACTTGTTTTTATACAGTTGTGTTGTGAATAAAGGTTGATAGGTGCAGGAAGATCAGTGAATTAGAAGTAAGGAAAAGGAATTGGTCTGCAGTTCTTGGAGTTTTATCATCAAAAATCCACTCTCAGAAGGAGCCAGTGTTAGTCTCTAATTTTGTTCTTGATTTAGTGAGAATCCCTAATCCTAATCCCTCCCTGGTTATACCTCATTTCTTGATTTCATTAGACTTTAATACTTGGTTTGAGTTTGTTATGCTTTGCATTTTTAGCATTTTTTAATAATTTTCTTAAGTTTGAAGGTTTAAGATATGGATTAACGAGATTTGTCACATCATTTTCTTATTTGAATTTTGAAAATTCAAATTATTGCCAAGTCATCAATAGCGCTACAGGAATAACGTTATTCCTGCAGCGCTAAATTAATCATGTTGTGACATGCGCCAGCCATCCAAATCTTGTCATGATCACATAAATTGTGGACAAAAGACCTGCATGTACTCCACAATCTTGCTTGAATCGATGATGTCATTTGAACCGTTGCATGAATGAGATCACTTTGTACCTGCAAGGACCTGTATCAAATCAACCCTATTTCCAATATTATTATATGACACTTTCATTTGTTATTCTAATTTGTTGGATTATGTGCGCAGATATCCATTTAAGGAAATCGTTATGTAGTAACATTTACAGATTTTAAAATTCCTGATTTCCAACAACACCGAGTTTACAACACTATATCATCGACATGGCGTCGAAGAAAGGTGGAAATTTTTTTAGGTTGGAACCTAAGGGTACCGAGCTACTCGAAGCATATCCACAGATGGCACAAAGGTTCAAGGATGTTGGTTGATTCAATTTCTTTACCACTTTCCAGGGGCATGACGAACATGTGTCCATGATATTTGCACAGAACTTCGATGGCTTCGAAGTGGTGATTGGTAAAATGTTGATGTTGGTGACAAAAAATTCCATTGCCAAAGCTTGTAAATTGTCTATTGGGGGAGAACAATGGTCTAAAAAGGAGCACGTAGTCATGGAATTCGTAAACCAATTCTTGATACCAGATAAGCATAATCTAGATTGGAAGAAAGGATTTCCCCACATTTGGATCAAACAAGAGTGGCATACCGCTCTAATCATAATTCACAGGTATATTACATGTGAAGGTAGGTTCTCGCTGGTCTACATCTACCATGTCGGGTTATTAATGAATATCAATGGAGATTATGCTCTAAATCTACCATAATTTCTACTCAAAATCCTATCAAATATATCAAAAAGGGTATAGTCTCACTGTACCACGACCAAAGGTAGTCTGTTTCATCAAGTTTTAATTAAGACACTGGTCGTTTCTAATTTGAGTAAAGTACAGAAACCCTGGAATTGGTTGATCCAATCCCTAAATCCTGATCCACGGCCAACCAAACAAAAAAGGGGCAAAGGGAAAAAGGAAGCTAGACAAAAACAAAGTATCACAGTTGATGAAGTCCCAGTCAAAGAGGAAATATATGCAACTAGGGTGACAAGTACCAACAAGAGAAAGAAGTAGACTCAACAAATTCTTGTTGATATCCATGTAGATGAAAACCAAAAAAAATCCACCACCAGCAGAGGTAAGAGATCAAAATTTGATGCAAAGATTGAAATTTTTCCTGATGCAGAAGTGTTTTCTGATATTGATGTTAAAATGGAAGAAGATTCAGATTTAGATTTCATTATTGGCTCAATTAAATCCACAGTCAAACATAAACAACAAGCAACCAGTAAGAAAGGTGCCACAGTCAAAAAGTAGGGGAAGAAATCTGCACCTATGTCTAAATACACTAGGATGAACTCCACTAGGGTTGCTAACAAATACAAGTTGAATTCCAAAGCTATGTTTGACCCATCTATCAAACAGGAAAATGTTATAGTCATAGAGGACCATTCTGAGGACTCAAAAATAGGTGTCAAAGAAAAGGCAGAAAGACTTCCATTACACAGGAAAACAAAAGAGGATAAAAAATTTGGGAAAACAACAGAAAAAAGAAAGCAAGTTGCTCAATTTTCTACAGGACCTATAACAAGATCTACCACCATATTATCAAGAGTTGAAGCACTTTCTAAAGGCACCAGTAAAATTTTTGAAAACAAAGATAATCACCCTTTAGACTCAGACCATATATCAGATATTCCAAAGGCCATGGCCTCAGCTAGTTTAGATGATGATCACAGCTCGAGATTAGCTTCTAGGTACCAAATTAAACTGAGAGAAGCTAAGGCTAACATAGATCTAAACAAGCCTGCACCTGCAGAAGAGTTTCCAGAATTGAAATTCAAAGTCAGAAGTGATAAAGAGAATATCAAAGAACTCCATAAAATGGTGAAGCAGTTGAAGAAGGAAAAGGCTCAAGTAGAGAAATGGAGTGATAGACAAGAGGAAAGGATACAGGGGTTCAAGAAGAAGAAAAGGGAGCAAAAATAATTGCTCAAAGAGATTAGAGAATCCAACTTTAAACTATATTGGCATAACATTGTACTCAACACTAAGCTAAAACAAAGGACTACTAAAGCCAACGTTGTTATCATATCATGATAGCCTTTCGAAGGATTTGGCACAGTTTTGAAGTTTTGATATTTACCAGGGAATGAGAGATGATTTACTTGTTTTTGGCTTGTGAAGTTGAATACTTTGAATGCATAACTAAATCAAAACCAATCCCCAATTTGTATAATCTAATGTATTGTTGAAAGAATCATTTGGGATTAAGTTGTTGAGCTAATGTCTATTTTGGTTATGTAAATGCTCATTTTGAGCTAACCTTCCTAGGAGATAGATGTTGATCAGATCCTATCATTAATAAGACACTAGAAAGTAAGATTTGTAGTTATCTTTGGATAGTTTAAATAGATAGAAGAAAGACTCTATGTGGGTTGAAAATTTGGATATTTAGGGACCTGTTTTGAACCTCCTTGTAAGACATTCCTATTCTATGTGACACTTAATGGAAAAGGCATATTGATGGTTAGACTTTCTCTTCTTCTATGTTCTTTTTCTCTTCATGCTTGAGATCATTTATCAAATTGCAATGCATTGTTTTCTTGATTATCAATTGATACAGTGAAGAATTTGTTGTTGTTATTATTTTCAAGTTTTTGATTTACAAGCTAATGTATTTGTTTATTAATTATATTTTGAGATAAGAACTCTATGTGAGGTTAACAAATTGAAGACTTTATATTCTTGTTTCCTTATTTGTCTAATTCATCTATATGACTACCCTTTAACCAGTCAGTGGGATATCATTTTTCCTTATTATGAAATTCATGTTTATCTTGAAACCTTGAACCAGTTTTCAACCACCCTTTTAAAAAACCAAATCATAAAACTCTCAAAATATGTTTTCAATAACCTGATGATGCCCTAGATTTCCCTCTCACAGTCAAGTGCAACTTTAGGGACTAAAACAACATATGAAGGAATATGATTACAACATGAATCTCAGTTCCTTCTGGCTTCTCGCACACTCACTCTGCACTCATCTCACGCACTCACACACACTATGTTATCGCATGTCAAACCTTTAATACAATAAGGACCATGTTGATCAATAATCTGGATCAATGTCTTGTTTGTTGATTCTTCCATTCCATTTCCTTGAGGGTAGTAATTAGAAGATTGTCCCATGACTATTCCATATTCACCACAAAATTTTGTGAATTTAGATCCAATAAATATTGAACCATTGTTGGTTGTAAATTTTTCTGGCACACCAAATGTCGATAGTATGTTTTCTTTGAGAAAATGGATCAATTTTTCTGAATCTGCACTTCTTAAAACTGTCATTGCTTCTTTCCATTTTGTAAAATAATCAGTTGATATAAAAATATATGAGTTTCATTTTCTAGATTTAGGATTGATTGGACCAATCACATCTAAACCCCATCGAATAAATGGTTTCTCTACCATAGAAGTTTGTAAGGGAATAACATCCATTTTCATTTTTTCTGAGAAAGTTTGGCATGGAATGCATTTTTGAATGAATTCATAGGAATATTTAAATATCATTGGCCAATAGAAACCAACTCAGATGATTTTATGAGTTGTCACCACTAGAAAAAATTGTCCCCCATGGATTCCCTTATGGGTCTTGTTGTCCCTTGGTTATGGAAACAAGTGAAGATTAAGGGAGAAAAGGAAAAATGTGAACAGCGCGGAAGACACAGTGACTGATGTTGGGTCGAAGTGAGAAAAAGAGCAGAAAGGACAGAGCAAAGTAAAAGAAAGAAAGTCGTTGGACGAGGAGATTGAGGATGACAGATCAATAAGGAAGAAAGACCGTGGACAACTCAGCAAGTGAAAGAATATGTCAACAGATGCTTTGAAGCACCGCACGTTAAGGAAGTAAAGACAAGCTGGTGAAGCCCTGAAAATGTGGGTCAAGTTGACCTAGGGTTTGAGACACCTAGGGTTTTGGTATCTAGGGTTTTGACACTTATGTATTAACCTAGGGGTGTCTGAGAGCTATTGTAATGTATAAATAAAGGTATAAAGGACCTGGGATGGTTTGGTGCTAAGTTGGTTGAGAGTTCATTGTTATTGTGTGATTGAGTGAATATTACTTTGTGAGAGAGAATTGTTGAGTGCGAGAGCCTTCTGGTATTGTAATATCTTCAGCTGGGTGTGAAGATCAACCTTGTAGCTAGGTGCACGAGGAGGGGAGAGAAAGAGAGAGAAGAAGAGAATATATGATAGCTAAGAGCGCAGATAAGAACTGTATGCTTCCATCTTAATATATCATAAACTACAGTTCTACGGATGTAGCCCTAGGGAGAGGGTGAACCACATATATCTTACGTTATGTGTGATTGATGTTGTGTTCTCTGTGATTTTGATATGTTGTTATTGTGATATTGTGTTAGATCTGAATGTAACTTGTGCAGTAGGCATAAGGAAGATAAAGGATAACTAGGTGGTTGTGTGTTGTTGTTGTGAATCCACTATGTATTTCCTCTGGTTATATACATCTTTTTCTTGCAACCCCCCCATAGCTACTTCGGGTGAGACTACATCTGCCTTGTAGGTGTTTCCCAAAGGTCTAGTAGTTAGGGCTTGTTGGTGCGCTCTTGGAGCCTGAACCCTAGGTTTACCCCTGTGCCAACAAGTCTCTTGAATTACTTTCATGGATCTGATGTGATCCAAACATATTAATAGTATACCATCAAAATTTTGCCTGAACAATACTCCAAACACTAGAACATAATTGTTTATTTTCATTTTCAAATTTCTTCTTTCCTTCGAGGACATATCTAGAGGAAATTGACATGTTTTTAAATAAAAGATAATATACTTGTACCATTCAAATTTCTCCAAACTTTCTTCTTGAATTACAATGTTAAATCCATCAACAGAAGAAGTATTTACAGCTTCAATTCATGTCATGAATTTACATAAACCGTGTCCTCTAACAACCTTTAAAGGTTTAATCTCTAGATCATATTCCCTAAGCTTGGCCAATCAATTATCCCATCTTCCTTATTTGAGTTGGTCGTTCAAAAGAATCTTAAATGGCGAATGTGGAACATAATAAATAACATGATTTCAAAGAATGTATGTTCTTAAATGGGCAATTTCTTTCACAAGTGAAAGGGCTAGTTTTTCAACAGGTGAATAATTCAATTAATAATCATGCAATGTTTTACTCATAAAATAAATTGGTAACTCTTCTTACTTTTGTTTTTTTTTCTGTAAGAATCGAAGCAACATTTCTTCTGAGGCAAAGGAACACAATATGAATTCCTTGTCAAAATCAGGGTTTACAAGGACTAGGGAGGTAGTAATGGCAAGTTTAATTTATGTAAATGCTTTTTGAATTTTTGGCGTCAATTCAAATTTTTTATCTTTCTTTAGAAACTTGTTGATGGGTTTAACAATGGAAGTGTTATCCCCAACTCCTATGGATAACTAAGGAGATGATGTATGGAGGCCCTTAGGTTGCATACATGGAGTACTGAGAGATATCTTGACCAGCAATGTCCGCTTGCACAGACGAAGACCCAACTCACCACCACAACTCCAGGTTGGTCACGACAATATCCACCACATCAGCTGGCCTCTCGAAGACATTGGGTCTTTCTCCATGAGGTTAAAGTCAGGTATTATGGTGAGTTTCATTTCAATATTTGAGGAATTTTATTTTGTTGCATATATTAGTGCTTTTGATTATGTGACATTTGCTCGGACATTATGCTCTTTGCCCCATTTCACTTTGGTGGTTGGAATTGCGCCATAGTAAGTGGGTCACCCTTAGGTATATGTATGCTATTGGGAAGTCCTTTTGATGAGTCATTGTGCCATTCCTAACCATACTTGTCACTTTCCACACTTCATCCCTCATCTCATGACCTTTTTGGTTTTTCGGGCATACTAACCCAAGAAGGGGTTGTCCCTCACTTCATGGGAAGAAGGGGTTGAAGGCCCAGAGGCTTGTAGATGAAAAAATATAAAATAATTATTATGAACCTTCCATATGCTCGCCCAAAGAGGTATTGAGAGAAATGAAACTATTCTCTTAAAAAATCAAATACCTACAAAACCAAAAACATAACATAAATGTCCCACTTGATTGAGATATTTACACAAAGTGTGTTACAAGCTAGACTATACCCCCATGGCACTATGTGTACTTCTCCCTTCAAGAGAAACTTTTGTACTGCCCCCCAAGATAATCTATTCACCCTAGGGAGTACCCAGTGTTTGGACCTTAATTAATTAATGGAAATGAATGAGCTTGGAAAAAAGATGCATTGAAAACAAAGGGGAAACACACCCTCTACAAAGGCACCCATAAGTGAGACACTACAACCCCTTGTATGTCATGAACCCCATGCCCAAAAGTCTTCCCCTCTTCCATGATACCTCATCCACATGACTTATAATAATTTCCCCTCGAGAAACACCCCTAAACTTGAGGAACGATTCACCCAATAGGTCGTTTTGTCAACCCTCCCATACCTAAACTTACAAAATTGCATAGGGTCTTTGAGAATTAGTTTGTTTCGATGAGGTAGTTTGGATGTACTTGCTTACATGGCTCTTTTATTGATTTTATTTACTCATCATGATACTTTGACTTGATATCCTTTGAGGCTGTATCCATTTGTCTTTGTAGGACCCAGTTGGTGGACAGTTTTGGAAGAACAAGCCTAGCTTGGGCTTCCATGGGGCTTGAAGCCCACAGGTTGGATGTCAAGGGCCCACATGTCGTATCATGAGGACATGCCTTTGGAGGATTATATGACATCATGGAGGACCTAACCTATCCCCTACCACCCAAACTATTTGCTTGAGAGAGGTAAAACATCACCTTCTTAGAGCTTGATGTCATACATGGGCCACAATGTGGTGGTGATGTGACACTTGGAACTTTGATGAGGATTGGAACCTTGATTTAGTGGATAGAGTTCCAAGCGCCTTGGAATATGGATTTTGGAATTCCAATGTCCCTTCTCCAATATCAATGACTTGCAAAAGTGCCAAAATATCACCCTAAGAAGGTGACATCATGTTTTAGGGTTTATTTCATGTGCAAAATGTATGAACTAAATCATATTATTTTGTAAAGGGGAAATATTAGGGATGATGACCCCTTATGTTTTCGTTTACCCTAAATTATGTGGATTGTATAAATAGATATCATTTGTATCTCATTTTCATATAACTCTCCCATTGTGAAAGGATATCCTAGCTGAAATTTGCGCCCTCTTTAGGGAATATCTTCTCTCTTGTGCTCTTGTCTTGGTTTATTTTGGCTATTAGTGGATGAAGTAATGTGCTATCTCTCTTGGAGGATATTTCTTTCTTTATGGTGGATTTCTCTTGGTGAATCAAGGTTCTATCTTGTTAACGCTTCAACTAGGTAAGGGTTATAAGTTTATTTCTCTCTTTTCTTGGTTGTAAGGTTGATTTTATTATCTCTTGGGGATTATAAGGGCATAAAACCCCCTCCAAGTCCATCATAAATTTTGTGAAATAATTTGTTGTGCAAAGGATACTAGGAGGAGTAAAAGGGCTTACACTCTTCTAGGTTTTCCTTGTTGGTTAGATTTTTCCTTGGGGAGTAAAAGAGATTACACCCCAAAGGAAGTAACTCATCCAACTTGTTGAATCAAGAGACTCCATTTACCCAATATTTAAAGGCACTATTCCATTGCATTGGAGAAATAAAATCTTTCACTGGTAAACATGGAATTTTGAGATTGTCTAACTTGGAAAGAGATCTTTGTGCCTAAGGTACCTTTGAGATATTAGGGCGTCTTTATCCTTGGAGTGATTCTTTATATTTTTATAAAATTTCATCTTCAGCCATTAGGGCTGCAAAAACCCTAATACAACTTTCTAATTAACTCACAAGCCAACCGTCAAAAGTTGCTAAAAGTTTGCCCCCTATAATCCACTAACCCTAACACACTTTTTGGGTGGATTGTTGGCAAGTTTTGATGGTTGATATATTGTTTGTAACAAATTGAATGATATATACATAAGGCTTCAAATTATATCTCTAAAATACTATTTCTTACACCCTTATTTCAAGCTAAAGTCTTGCTCTTTCATTTTTTATTTAAACTAGTATTTACTAGCTTGTCTCTTGCTTATTTTACTAGACTTTTAGCACTTTATTTGCAACTATTACTATATTTTTATTGATGATATATCATTGCTTACTACTGCAAAATTAGGGGAATCAATATTAACTTGCTTTTCCAACATAATATTGGGCTCGTATCTTCGTATAATATTATTTATCATATTCCTTTAAAAGGTTGTAACTCCATGCAAACATATCTTGAAATTCTTTGAAAAGTTGAGTGTACTTGTCCCTTTGTTCTTTAGTACAGCTAATACCCAAGTTTATATACCTTGGTGATTCAGAAGTACCAATGTTTATCTCATGTGTTTCTTGGACTTTTCTAATAGAATGATCTTCATGTGGTTTTAAAATTTTGGTTTGATCATCTCTCATAAAGAGAGATTCCAAATTGACATATTTCTTTGGAGAATTTTTTTTGCTTTGCTAGTGGATTTTTCCTTGCAAATTCTAACTCTCTTATGGACATTCTTTAATTATGGTGTCATCATCTGTAAAAAAATTACCACGTGTTCATCATTCTCAAAAATGTGTAAGTTTTCTTGATTATCTGGAACGGATGGTCGAGACTCGAAAAACAGTCTTCACATGATAAGTGCCTTCTTGTTGCAAATCTTCAATATCAAACAAGGATGCAGTAACTTCCAATGCATCATATTTTTTATTCTTCTCCCTGGGGATAAATGATATGTTGAAATATTTGAAAGAGTCCATGAGCTCTGTCACTCTTTTGGCATTAAATTTTCTTTCTCCCTTTTGACTTTATATTTTCTCCTGACATGATTTATAATCAATTCAGAATCACTAGTGACTACTAAGTGTTCAACCTTCATTTGAATGGAAATGATCATTCCTTGAATTAATGCCTCATATTCAACTTCATTATTAGTGCATATAAATTCAAGTCTTATGGCATGAGGATATATAACAACTTCATGGATTTTGAAAATAATACCAGCTCTATTTCCCGACTTATAACATGCACCATGAAAATACATTTTCCAATACCCCTGAAAAGAGTCATTTTCTTTTGTATTCTCTTGAGTGAAAATCTGTTATGAATCAAAGACAACATAGTTTCCCATTCCGACATCAAGATAATTTCTCATCAATTCATTTTCCTTTCCTCTAAAGGAAAATTGATTTCTTATTTCTCTGGGGACCCTCACCATTGTTCCATGTTTATTCGGCATCATCATATAGCTTATGTCATTCATGATATAACCCCTAATCATTGAGGACCAATCCCTGCCCATGACAACTCCATATGTTGGAGGCAGATCTATGACTACAATAGTAAAGATGGTTGTGATATGAGGAGATGCACTTATCCAGGCATAAAAGACTTTAATCTCTCCATAAGCCATAACTTTTCTCAAGTCGATGGCATAAATGCTTTCACTAGTCTCATAATGTCTGATACATTCTATCCCAAGTGCTTGCATCATTAATAAAGGCATAATGATATTGGTATCCCCACTATCAATCAATTAGTTGTGCAATACGACTTTATAATTCTCTATGGTGATGTAAAATGGTGGAACCTTTTCTTTTGGTTTAGCTAAATAATAGCTTTGTTGTTGTTTTGAGTTTTTCACTGTAACGTCCATTTTTGTGTCTGCAACATCTAGTATTTTCAACAAATTTTCCCTTTGCTGTGGAATTTTGAAAACTTCCATAAAAGGCAAAGTAATTCTAAGTATCAAAATATTATCCATTATATTATATGGCATTGGTTGTAGAGTCTTTGTATGGTTAGCAACAAGTTGTTGCTTCATTGTTTCTACTTCAGATGACTTAGTCTTTTCTTTTTATAGAAATTCTTTTTTTTAAACTTGTTTACTTGTGCCCTTGTTTGGACAACATTCCTTGCAAAATATTAGGTTCATCTTGTTCATTAAAAATGTAAAATGATTCCAATTTATCAATCTATACTAATTCTAGACCATCATATTGCATAGTTGTTGACTCCAGGTCAAGGTATTCAAAGTTTTCTTCAACGAAAAATTTTGTTTAACTCAAGAGCGTTTAGGTTTGGATTTGGAGGTGCTCTTGGTCTATGTTAATCATTCCTCCTATCATTTCTTGATATTTGATCCTGAGTATGAATACTTCTTTATTCCTATGCAGGAACTCTAATGTTTTGGTCTTCTAGAGGAAAAAGGTTTCCATTTCTTCTTAACCTTGTCTGTTCATTTTACATTTGCCTAATTGTTCTATTCATTTGAGTTGTCTCAATTCTTTGCTTGGTTTCTTGGGCTGGGACTGGATCATTTCTTACGTCTAGGATAACACCTTGAAACATTCCACCAATTCCTTGTTTCTCTACATTCTTTGAGGTTGAAGCTCTTTGATTTTCTATGGTAAGGTTAGTCATTTCTCTTTGAACTTTTCCAAGGATAATTTCAGGATCGACATTAGTTTCTATCATAATTTCTTCCATCTATGTTTCCTTTCACATAGCTCCATCTAAATCATTTATTTGATCAGACTTGATAGCATATTTTACATTAGTCAACATAACATTCTTATAAAACCCAAATATAAATGCATCATTTGGTCTTTTATCTTGTGGAATTTTATTTCGCACTTTGTAAAATCACAAATTGAAATCCCTTATCCTTTCACCTTTGTTCAAATGGATTTGGGTAAATTGAGTCAATAACGTGTGGCACACGACTAGAGGTGCATACATGGTCATAAACATAGTTTCTATATCATTGAAGGACACAATTGACAGTGTTGGAAGAGACATATACCATTCATGGGATAGGCCTATCAATGTTTGCATGAATATTCTCACCATTACGTCATCATGCTCTATTAGATGTAATTCACACATAGATAAAAATTGATCCATGTGTCTTTTTGGGTCCATTATTCTGTCTCCTGAGAAAATTGGTAAGGCTCCTTGTGGAAGAGTAGGTAACTCGTGTTGTTCCCCAAAAATTTTAAAAGGGATATTCCATACCTTCTCTGTGGGATTCTTTGTCTTTCTCGATGTTCATGAATTTTATTTCTTCTTTCTTCTTGATTTTCAAGAATATCATTCCTTCTTTCTTCTCTAACACCCATCCTTTGAATTTCTCTCACCTTAATTTCATAGCTTTCTCCAACTTCAATATTTTGAAGTTGTTTGCTTCAATTTCTTGTTATTGGTCCTCTATATGTTTCCAGTCTTTATATCAGTTTCCAAACTCCTATATTTATCTTCTTACGATCTCTCTTTATTCTTCATGAGAAAGGATTTAACAATAATTTTCTAATTGTGCTCTAGTCCTCGTTGTTGTTATTGCTAGATTGTACAATTGGTGTAATATGCTCTGCTGATTTCCAAGACCAACTTTAAAATTTGGTTGATTTGGGTTAGGTTGAGTCATAAATTTTAGTCTACGAAATCATCCTTTTTCTCTCCTCAGTGGATTCGCCAAAACGTTGATCTAAAATAATGTTTCACAGTCAAACATCAATGATCCAGGTGGATATTGGTGGCCACCCACCTTTTCCAAATGGCTCAAAACAGTTTTCTGGCCATTTTGGCAATTTACTATTTTTAGCAGGTTTTAACTTACGGGGCCATTTTGAGGGTCCAAATGAAGGTTTTTCGAGATCGAGGTTCTCAATTATAGTCGAAGGAATTATTGAGCCCCCAAAATGAATCTCCTCGACAATACATTTTCAACGAGCTATCACACGCCTAAAACGGAGATCGTATGCAAAAGTTACGACCCCGGGAAGTTGATGTACTCACTTACCCAAACGGGGCCCACATGACTTTTGACGCTTCATCTCCTAGGGTTAGGTTTTTGGATGTCTAGGACTTTTGGCATTCCCGTTTATTGTAAAAGGGCCTTCAGAGCCTCATTGTAATCATCTTCTTGCGAATGCGAGTAGCCGTCACATCTCTTCTCAGAGATAAGCTGCCACCATTCTAGCGAGTCTTTTACTATGTATTTTTACAGTCTTTGTACATTTCTCTGATTAATAGAAATCGTGCATTACTGTATATCTATTTTTATGGTTGCATCTCTGATATATTTCTGTTATATTATTGAATATCTGCAATATCCCTGTGCATTTCTTTATTAKATCTCCGCTCTCATTTCGTGCTGAAAATAATCCGGATCAATCAATGATCCAGGTGGATATCGGTGGCCACCCACCTTTTCCGACTAGCTCAAAACAGTTTTCTGGCAATTTTGGCAATTTACTATTTTTAGCAGGTTTTAACTTCCGGGGCCATTTTGGGGGCCTAAATGAAGGTTTTTTGAGATCTAGGTTCTCAATGATAGCCGAAGGCATGATTGAGGCCCCAAAATGAATCTCCTCGATGATACCTTTCCAACGAGCTATCACACGCCTAAAACGAAGATCGTATGCAAAAGTTACGACCCCGGGAAGTTGATGTACTAACTTGCCCAAACGGGACCCTCATGACTTTTGGTGCTTCATCTCCTAGGGTTAGGTTTTTGGATGTATATGACTTTTGGCATTCTCGTCTATTGTAAAAAGGCCTCTAGAGCCTCATTGTGATCATCTTCTCACGGATGCGAGTAGCAGCCACATCTCTTCTCA
>ML784404.1:542062-627503 GCA_009831015.1 Picea engelmannii
CCCCCCCCCCCCCCCTCAAGGTACAATGTATGTAAAACGAAGAACTACAATTGCTAGGAAACTATGTCCTTCACTCCAAGACAACCTCGCAGAGAATGGAATTTCTGCTCAATGAAGGTCTTGGTGAAAATGTCTATCGTCTGTTCTGTTGAAGGAAGGAACTGTAAGTCGATGATCCCCTCATTTACTAAGTCCCGGATGTAGTGCATGTGAATCTTGATGTGCTTCTTCTGCTGCCTCTGAACTAGATCTCTGCAGAACTTCAGAGTGCTCTGATTTTCACACCAGATGAAGATCAACCGATGAAACTGAATTCCCAACTCAATGAGAAAATGTTGTAGCCACATAGCCTGAATGGTTATGTTAACTAGCCCTATGTACTTTGCCTCAGCTGAAGATAGAGCAATGGAAGCTTGCTTCTTGCTCGACCAACAGATAGGCCCAAAACCAAGACTGAGTGAGTAACCAAATGTGGACTTGCGATCAATGCTATCGCCAGCCCAGTCAGAATCAGTCAACCCAATGAGATCTAATGTAGAGTTTGTTGCATAATGAATTCCAAAGTTGATGGTGCCCTGTACGTATCGAAGGATACGCTTTGCATCTTTCCAATGTAGCTCATGCGGCTCCTACATGAACCTGGAAACTGCGCCAACTGCATATGAGAGGTATGGTCTGGAGTGTGTGAGATACAAAAATCTCCCCAATAGTTGTCTGTACAAAGTGATGTCAACCAACGGAGTCTCCTCGCCATCCTCAAGTTTGACTCCTGATAGGAAAGGAGTTGGAGTAGACTTGCAGTCTTTCATGTGAAATCTCTCAATGAGATCTCGTGCATACTTGGCTTGAGAAAGTTTGATGCCTGATGCATCCTGATTGATCTCAATTCCAAGGAAGAAGTGTAGTAGACCCATGTTCGTCATCAAAAAACTGTCATGTAGAATCCTCTTGATTGCAGCAATCACTGAAGTCAAGCACCCGGTGATTAGCAAATCATCGACATACAGAACTAAAAGTATAAGTGAATCAATCGTCCTAAGCATGTAAACATTCGAGTCTGATTTACAACATACAAAGTTCTGTGACAACAAGCAAGAGTCCATCTTGGCATACCATTCCCTCGGAGCCTGTTTGAGGCCATAAAGTGACTTCTTCAGTCGACAAACCAAAGATGAGTCCTACATAAATCCTTGGGGCTTCTCCATGTAGATCTCCTCAGAGAGATCACCATGAAGAAATGCATTCTTCACATCCATCTGATGGACTTCCCATCCCTTGGTTTCCGCAATGGAAAGTGCCAATCGAATGGAATACATATTTTCTACTGGAGCGAAGGTCTCATCATAGTCAATACCATGAACCTGCTGAAATCCTTTGGTGACAAGCCTGGCTTTGTATCTGATGATCTTCCATCCATTGCGTTCTTGGTCCTATAGACCCATCTGCATCTGAAAATTTTCCTCCCAGAAGGAAGGGGAACCAGATCCCAAGTCTGGTTCTCGAGGAGGGAGTTGTACTCCTCTTGCATGGCGGATTCCCAAAAGGGATTTCCAGCAGCCTCGCCATAAGACTGTAGATCTGAAGACTGAACCAAGAAAATATTCCTAGAAGGCAATGGTTCAGTGGCATTGAGTGCAAAAATAGGCTCCTCGAAATCAAATCGAGTCCTCGTAGTATCGACTGGATCACCTACGAGATCCCCTGCATCCTAAAGAGTAGTTTGTGCCCACTTGGGCCTCTACTCTAGCTCTGCAACTGCATCTGGATGGTCTAAATCTGCATCTGACTGTATTGATTCTAAATTTGAATCTGAATCCTCTAATTCCTATGAATCAGAACTATCATTTGAAGAAGAGTCAACATGTGCATGCTCATCATCTTGAACAGGTGGAAGAGTGAAGGTGTTTACATGCGGCTGTTGAGGTACATGCGAGACACTTTCCTCGAATTGGACACTACGCTCAATGATGATCCAGTCCAAGGAAAGATCAATAAGACGAATTCCCTTCACACCATCAGGGTATCCAAAAAAAATGCACTCAGTGCTATGTGGATCAAGTGCCTTCCTCTTTTCAAAGGGAATCTGGGCCATGCACGTGAACCAAAAATGAAAAAGTGGGTCACTTCCGGTTTGAGGCCTCTCCAAGCCTCATAGGGGGTCTTATCCTTGACATATCTATGGGGGGGTCTATTTTGGATGTGTGTTGCACAATTAATTTCTTCGTCCCATAGTATCTGTGGTAGTGACTTTGCATGCAACATGCAAGATGCCATCTCCTTTAGAGATCAGTTTTTCCACTCAACAACTCCGTTTTGTTGCGGAGTATAAGGAACTGTGTGTTGCAACTGAATCCATGCCTCATGAAAAATATTGTGGATCTCATTATTCACATACTCTCCCCCATTATCATTTTGGAGGACTTTGATCTTCTTTCCGGACTGTGTCTCAACCAAGGCTTTGAAATCTTTCAGGTGTTGAAATACCTTGGATTTTTTCCTGAGAAAGTAGATCCAAGTAAAACGTGAGAAATCATCAATAAAAATGAGAACAAAACTCACTTTGTTGATCGATGGATGCGAAAAATGTCCCATGAGGTCATTGTGTATCAGATCTAAAGGTGTGGAAGCTCGCTGAGACTTTCCTTTGTCAAATTTCTCTTGAGGGTGTTTCCCAAGAACACATCCCTCGCATACTCCCTTGGAGAAATGGATGTCTGGTAGACCATCAACTAATATTTTCTTGCTAATTTGTTGCATGTATCTGAAATTCAAATGTCCAAACCTTCCGTGACATATCCTACTACTTTCATCAGCATGAGTAAGCAGTAAAACAGAATCAGGTTCAATGAATTCAGAAAATGTATACAATCTAGACTGATGATTTACCTCACTGGTGGAAACCTTGGAGTTGGTTTGCATGTCATAGATCTCCACGGAATTTGGTGTGAATATGACTTTATTTTCAGTGTCAAAATTCGTCATCTGATACACAAAGAGAAGGTTGACATAAATCTTGGGAACATGCACACGTTCTCGAAGATTTCGTTCGTGAGTTCAATCCTTACTTTGTCGGTGACTTCGACAGAAGAGTTGTCCCCCATAATAATGGGAGGAACTTTGCATGAATCCAACTAAGAATATGCTACTTCTGACGCATCCATGTTATGTGATGCTCCTGAATCTACGATCCAAGCATTGAGAGAGGAGTTGATGGCAATCAAGGATTGGCTAGAATTGTCTTTCTTGGAATTCGGATCTTCTGGCTTATTTTTCTTTGCACCCTTGGGGATGAGATATCCAATGTTGTCTTGTTTAAGTATATGATACATCATATCTATTTTATTTTGCATGCATGCAGATTCCGAATGGAATCCTTTGTGATAATATGTGTATTTCTCTCCTTTTCTTCCCTTTTCTTCCCTTTTCTCCTTTGGATCCGAAGGCATCCGTGAAGGGTTTTGTGTACCCTTCCTTCTTCATATGTGCATGAGATTTTTTCTTAACTTTGTCTTTAGATCTCTAATATTTGTGGCTTCCATCATGAATAGTGAGTGCATACGCCCTTGGGCCTTTGATTGCGCCCATGTTGATGAGATTTGTTTTCTCTTGTGTCAAGGATTCGATAAAGTCCTCAAGGGAAGGCATCTTCCAGGTGGCTCCAGAGGTGAATCTGATAGTATGGAATGTGGATATGAATACAAATAATTTAGGACCAATATTGGAGAGAATGGTAAGAACCATTTGTTTCTCCTCCGTCAATTTATCAACCCCGCAAGATTTGAGTTGCGACAGTAAATCCTTGAATTTTGTAAAGAAATCTTGGATATTGTCGAAGCTTTTTGGATCCAATGTGAGAAAATCCACCTCCAGCATTTTTCCCCTCATCTCATCCTATTTTCCAAAGATCCCTTCCAATGTTTTCCAGGCTTCATTGGGAGTCTTACAAGAAGATATGTGAAAAAGGAGATCATGAGAGATAAGACTGCAAATTGTTCCGAGTGCCTCATCCATGCAATTTAAGTACTTGGATTTTTCTATGGATTATGTCGGTTTTGTATCTGTATTCATGGTTAACCTATAAAACCCTCTATATCAAAGATGTATGGCTATTTTCTCCTTCCATGCAAAATAGTTGTAAGGTGTAATAATGAATTCTTTTTGGAATTCCATCTTTTCGATGTCTTCAATCTTTTGTACTTGCAAAAAAATTTGGTGTAGATTTTGATTAGAAGTTCGTCGGCTCTGATACCATGTAAATGTGTTGAACCTGCATAGAATATATTTATATAAACAATGATACACACATTTGCAGGGAGAATAGAAGAAAGAAGAAGAAGGAGAGAAAGAATGGAAGAATTCTCATTAACCGTTGTGAATAATGAATAATTTACACATGATATACTCTATATAACTCAATGAGTTCGACTTGAGGTGAACCAACTTTCCATAGTGGTGGTATAGATTGATATGGACACACACCATAAATTACGGGAGTGAACTGCCACCTATTATAGTCTCTAGGCAATTACGAGAGTGAATTGCCACCTAGTTGAGTTAACTAGTCAACTAGTCTTCAGTTAATTGACTGAACAGTGAGTAGTGAGGAGTTAACTCGGGGAATCAAGGCTAATGCACCACTTTGGTGATGATCCCAAGGAAATTTTGAATTATCATGGTGATGATCCCAATGTTTCATGGTGATGATCCCAAGGCAACATCTAAACTCAACTCAACTATTCAAACTGAAGTGTCAAATGAAAGAGAATATTCTCCATGTGGAATATTCTCCTCTAAAATATAGGAGACTGGATAATGACTAATAATGAATAATAATAATAATCTATTTTTAAGGTCACAGCCAAGCCAGCACATCAAATTGGTGTATGAGACCCCCTTGTTTGTGGGACAAGGGATTCCCCTCCACCCAATGATTTGACTGGTAAAGTATGCGAAGGTATACATACCCTACCCCCCTCTGGATTTGAACATGTGACCTCTTAAGAGGAAACACATGTTCTTAACCATTAGGCCCACTCAGGCTGTAACTTTAGGAAAAATAAATCCTAGGTGTGTGTGAAGTAACTCCAACAATATCGATCCTTTTTTTGTATGGCATCACCAACATATTTTCTTATAGCCTGCAATAAACTTGATGAGCCTTTGTATTTTGTATTTATTTCTTGGTTATCCTCCAACTCAAGTGTAGGTCGAATAGAACTCAAAGGTTCTAGAAATAATGGTCCTGGAACCAAAGCAACTTCTAACTCTTTTATCCTTTTCTTTAATTATGGATTTCATTTTGCATATTGTCAATTGATTGTCTCAATGCATCTCAAGTATCTCCATGAAAGTATGTAATTTTCGATGCTGGTACTCTATCCAAATTAATTGAATATTTTCATCATTATGATGACTTTTTATTCTTGGTGTTAACTTTTTCCAACAATAATTTCTTAGTTTGACGATTGTATGTTGCATGGTGCAGAGTGACAGATTCTTCTTCGAATATTTCAAATTCCTGGGTCATCATAACATCAACAATTTATCTCATTTCTAACAATATCTGCGTAGACCAGCTAGGTTCTTCAATGAGATCGACATGTCCATTGCATGGGGACTTTCCTGGAATTCTGATGAGTTTATTTCCATGGATGATACATTTATTTTTCTTTTTACAAGAGTGTATGTAATATGTGTTTTCTCAAGACCTTTCCTTGGTGAGTCTTTATCTCCACCGTCATCTGAGCCTCCAACTAATGTTTTTCTAGTATCCATTCCATTGGTTCTACTCTTCATTCTCGATGGAGTGCTTCTTTAAAGCTGTTGTTGGCGAATTGGGGTTTTGATTTGTTGTTTCTCTACCATGTTGTATGTGTCCTTCATTTTTTCTATTTACTTCTCCTGTGTCGTTAGAAATTTGGTAGGCCGCTAATTTCTAGAGATCCAAATTATCTTGGTTGTCGTCTTGAAACTACTCAATTTTGATTAAGTGTGAATAATACCCCACTAACTGCATGTGTGTAGTAAATTTGTTGTCTAGATAAAAAAATTCAACAAATTTTGCTTCCTTCAAACCAATATGTTCATGATGTCCCACCAATTAATTAAGGTGAGTTATGTGTTTAACAATGTAATTACCAATTTTCCATGGTAGGGGTATAAATTATTTCTTCCTCTTGTCATGGAAGAAGTGAGCCCAAGTCTTGTATTTCCTGCATACTTCTCCGACAAAGAGTTTATCTGATGTATAGAATGGTAACATGAAAGTATTTTCATGTAACACGTTGTTGATGGGGCCTAAATCCCTTTAATTCAACAGTAGGAACCAAATCTACCACTGAGGCCCAATTAGACTCTGCAATGTTTAATAGTGGAATGGTTCTCCAGATCTTGCGATCCGGCCAATTAATCGATGAGATTTACATTTTCTTGTGAAGGCCTCTCCTTCAGTTTAGACGTTCTTTATTTTTGTGTTTTCTCTTAGATGGGACTGATATAAGATGTAAAGCTAGTATAAATCAACTAGGAAACAAATGGGAACAAACTTTAACTACTGGAGAAGAGGTCGGGCTTGGGATAACCCTTACACCCTAGCATGCAGACAATGATCGTATACCACAAGCCTAGTACTAATACATTAACTATGTGAATATTCCAATTACTGACTGAGATGCAAATTATCAGGAGAAAACATGCATGTGATAAAAAATGTTAAGCAAAATAATTCAATCAACTCTAATCATCAATCACATGATAACACAAAGATTCTCTTTCATCATTAAAGAAATAATTGTAAAACATTGCATCATATAAATTATCAATATATTTAATACCTCTTACTCATTACTGCATCCATTCATGAGATGGAATAGAAAATAGTTCTTCTCCACATCCAATCATACATGCATTTGATGAAAACATAAACTTGTCTCTGGTCCAAAAGGACTTCTCAATTAAAGGTAGCTCCAAAATAGTTCTTAACAAAACCAAAAATGAGAGTTTCTTGCAACAACCATCGACCCTTGAATAATCGATCGATGATCATATTTATAACATAAAAATAACTAAAAATAACGGCTAAAGTGAAGATAAGTAAAACAAATTTTCCATGTGGCGTTCTCTGCTCTTCGTTTTTCTAAGAGTCATCTCAAGATATCACTTAAGAGGGTGACTCTTCTAATACTCCGCCCACTTGATGAACATCTCCTCACAGGTGTTGGCATATGGGAATCTATGTTTTTCCATCAGGGCTGCGTAAATATCTCTCATCTCTATCGCATGTGCCTGATACTTGACTAGACTGGCACTTAACTGTTGCAGCATAGACCAAGATTTGATTGGGTGTTCCATAAATCATCGCACCTGACCTGGCACTGTGTCTGCCACCTTTTCTATTTCTTTGTCTCATGTTGAGTCTTGCTCGATGTGCGATTTGACTATGTCGTGTAAGTAGACAAAGTCATCGGGTGTACCAAAATCGGGGAGTACGATGTCTTTCACCACCCGATTAATCTTGATCTTGTTTTTCTCGCACCTAGCCCATTTCTCTTGGATTTCTCAGTGAGGTTCCCGAGCCATTTTTTCCTAATACTCAACCGATTTCCTTATGCGATCAAGACTGATTTCATTCAACACCTAAATGTTGTGTTCTTCTGTATCTCAGCCCGGTTGGACTGCATCGATGTAGTCGACTCTTTCCACAGCTTGCTACGCTTTCTCGTACCAGAGCTCCATATATTTTCACATCGCAATTTCCATGAGGGTGTCTTCCTGGAGCTCAGCTATCCTTACAGTGAATAGGTTTCGCTCATCTATAAACTTGTTATAGGCCTCCTTGAATTCTCTCCTTAGGTACACCGCGGCTTGTGTGGTTTCATGATAGTACTTAGCCAAGTGGCTCAAATGTTCTAGTTCTTTCAGGACAGTGACCAAATCCTTTTCATCTCTTTTAGCCCTGTCCAAGGTGGCATCTATGATTTCCATCCTTGTGCCAATGAGTTCATATGTCTTAGCATGTTCTGTGTTGATATGATGTTCCTTTGTAGTGATGATGATGGAGTGATCCAAAGTGATCCTCCTCTTCTTGGTGGTCCTCTAGAAGATAGCCTTCCTTTTCCTATCATAAGCTATGGCATGTATGTCGACTACTTCGTCCACAGGTTCGAGGATTTGTTGATATCCCCAGGTGAGTGTATTTACTAGACTTCCTGCGGTATATACTTGCTCAAGATTAGGTTCTTAAAATCCCTCGTTGTGCTTCGAAAGCTCGGCTTCTACCTTTCTCTCATCGAGGATTTGAGTATTGATTGAAATAGAGGCGTCGGGGATAGACTTGATGCTTACTTGTTCATCGCTCGTTGAGACGTCGATTTCCCGTTGTGGGGCTCCTTTCATCGGCTCATCTGACCCCAACTCATCCTTTGGACTATCTGCTTGTGTCTCCAATGCATCAGGCAGTTAAGTGTCTAGGACACTCTCGACTTCCTTTTATTTCTATGGGACCTCCTGAATTTGGGCATCGGGAACAGGAGAAGATGTCTTCTCAGGTCTCTTTTCTTCTTCGATATGCACAGGAGTCCCAAGAGATACTTTTGGTCTCTCATCATCATCATATATCTTTATTATCTCACTTAAGGGTTTTGACGTACCAGTCCTCTGCGATGCCTCGATGGTCCCTGGCTGAGCTGAAACATCTGTCAGTGATCTAGTCAGTGTCATTACGAATTCAGGGTCGTCTAACCCAGTAATTTCATCAAGGTCTATGAATTCAGAGTTGTTTGGTCTCGTCTGGATTTCATTCGAGTTATCGACAGGGAGCCTTGGCATATTTATGATGTCCGAGTCATTTTCCAGCTGATCAATTATCTGTTTTGCATGTTCAAACATAAGCAACCCCCTCTCTCTTACATCTTGAGCCTTGAGGGAACTTCTATCTTGCATCGGGGTTACCCGGGGAATCTATGTTGCTTCAGTCGCTACCTGGGGGGCTTCTGCTACTTCGGTTGCTATCATTTCTTCTCTGGCCCTGAGGGATCCTTGAGAGGATTGTTCTATGATTGTTTATTGTTCATCCAAGCTCATGGATCTAAATTTGGTCATTCTTGGGTCATCCATCCTTGCCACCACTTCATCCCAGTCTTGGGAATTTTCGGTTAAGACCTCATCTTTGAATTTTTCATGGGCGTATTGGCAATAGGAAGACACTTGCGATGCGTGCTTCAAAACTAAACCCCTTGGGTCATGTTTACGGAAATGTATGGTCTGGAATCGGAACTCCAATTGGATCAATCCTTCCTGCTTGGCTTGAGCGGTATCTTTTACTAGGTAGAAACCTATATGGAATCCATAGGGTATAAAATCTCGCTTCTTATCTTTCACCGAGGTTACATTGTAACGTTGCAGGATGGTCTGGTAGCAGATTTCCCCCACAACAAGCCAGTCAGGAACATGTACTGGTAGGAGATGAGGTGCTCCAGTGGCCCCAAATACCCTGATGTAGGTATCACGTTCATCCAAATACCAGTGGCCTACTTTTTCTATCACCTTTTTCACCGCAACCGATAGCCTTGAACACTTTTTCTTGAAAAAGGATAAAATGGATGTGAGCGATGAATTCATCGCAGATGAGGGAGTAGGATTTTTTGTACCCGTTCTCTCATAAGACGCTGAAATATACATGGATTGGGAGTTCTGAGGCATGTCAGCTCAAATTCATGTCGGCAAAGACATTGTTGGCACACATGACGTCCAACAAATACGAAGCAATGTAGAAGGATGAAGTCTCTCCTTCCTTCGATGTCTACACCTGTTAATTGCAAATGCTCAATTACTTTGAAATGATGGTACCCTAGTTAAAACCTCTCCCATAAATGGCTACAGTGTAAGCTAGAGGAATCCAAGCTTCTGAGAACCTGGAACAAACTTTATCCCCATATAACTTGCAGATGAGGTCCATTAGATAGATATACAGCTCCTTTAAGTTGGTCATATGGTACCAGCTGAATCTCTAATTGGTGTACTTTTTATCTTCTCTCCACCACGAATCCATCACCCAACTGGTGTCATGGTGCTCATAAAATTTGACGACAAAATCGGTGTTCAATCGCTCTTTAGGGTCTCTAAGCTTGTAATAAGTTTTCACCTCTACCGAAAGGAAAACCTTGACACACTTTCCATTAACGTTATTAATCAAATAATTCTGCGTGTTTGTATCATCAATGAGACACTTTAGGAGTTCTATGCGGGGGAACAATGGATTTATTCTTTCCACCATGTGCAAGTATGATCTTCGAATGTTCAGAAATAATTCATCATCGAGCTTCCTCATATCAGGGTCGTTGTGCGGGATATATTCCGGGAATTCTTCCCTGCTAATATTCTTGAAGAGTTCTCCCTAGTGGGGGAGTATTTCCTTGCCCCCTGTGTTTTCCTCTATGTCTCCAAAGGCCATAGGTTGAGTGAAAACCTTCTTGCTAGATGTTCTAATGATTGGTTTCGGCCCTGGGGAAAATTCTAATTGTTTTGCAGTCGTTGGGGAAGATACTTCTCCCACCTTTGGTTCCTTTAGCTTCGGAGATCGCCTGGTGGTTGGTTTTATTGGAGGCATCATCTCTGCAATCAAAACAATCCTTTAGGGCCAGTTTACAGAGCGACATTGGATAAGAGTGCATATATGAAGCAGAAACACTAAAAATCCAGACTCGTACATACTTGTAATGCTCGTTAAACCTTGAAGTTTGATAATTACGGGGGCCTCAAAATATTTTGACTTGCTCGTCTCCTTCCTCTGGATGCTATGAAACTCCTTTGCGCGTAGAATGATCTCATTTACAATGGATCAATAGGATTTAACGGGGAATAACTTACCAGACGTATAAAGCAATTAATTCGGGTGATGTGGTGGAGTTCAAACAAATCTACCGTTGAATCTCTGCAATTTAATTTATCGTGGGTTGACGGCGGAGGCGCAGAGGGTGATGTGTTCTATCGATAAATTCAAACAGTCCTTTTTATTCACATGCGAAGTAGTGACTAATGCGATATTTGGAATTAATTAGTCCCTTAAATGCTCTATATCTAGCGCTAAAACATCCCATCGTGTCGCTTTCCTAGTGGGTGGATCGGAGATCGGAAATGTGTTACAGGTGTTTCGTTGATATTCTTCTACGAAAAACCTTCGACGCCGATCTATTACATCGTACGGTGTCGATGTCGAAATACTATCTTGGGACACATGGCAATGAAAACCGGTGACTTAACTCATGAATATTAGTTGAAGTCAGGACTTTCTTCAAGTTGTGTGTTCTTAAACTAAACCCGGGATCGTTGATGTCAAAAAAGGTGTTGGGGATCGGCGATCGGAGATAAATCTATCGCGTATTTGAGTTAGTGTCTTCAAAAACTCTTGATGCCGAAATGTTTCAGGATTCGGCGATCGGAGAAAAAACTTTTAGCGTGGTTCGATCGTTCATCGTGGTTTGGTCTTCTCCATTTCGCTAAGCGCGTCAGGTATCGACCATCGACAATATCATTTCTTTCTTCATTAACGTTTACTCTTTTCTCCTTTTACCGATGCCAAAGGGGGATTGATTTTCAGCGTTATCCTTGTGTGATGCTTGTCATGAAAAAAAACTTCCTTTTTTCGATGTCGATGAATATCGATGCTCGACGACTGTGGTTTTTTCGAGTGATTTTCCTTCATCTTTTAAATCCTTCTGATGCCAAATCTGGGCACATTGGGTGAAATTTGTTGGTTGTTGATTCTTTATTTAAAGGTTATGCATTTGAACTCGTTAGATTTCATATATTCAAGAAAATTTTGAAATACTTAATGAGAGTCAAGATGATAAGAAAAGGAAACAATTTTCACAATGAAGTCAAATTAGACAGTGCAAAAGATCAAGTGGTACCCAAAAAAGTAAAATTTGACACAGGATTTTTAGGGTGTGTTGAGTGCTCAACAAACACCCAACCCTTAAGTATCCTTTTAAGGGATGGGGTATTATAATTATCACTTTTCTCAACTATCTCAATCCTCTTCTGTTTCCAACATCATCATCATCTGCTCATCGAGAGCTTTCCAATGGTGGAAATTCCGTTCAAATTTGAACTCTAGATCGAAAGTTATGGCCTTTCCAAGGTTCTTTGATCTTCGACCTATATGTTATTTACATGTGGAATCCACATGACACCTCGACACACTCTCCATCTGACATGAAGACTACATTGCACCTACATGGTGCATGTAAAATTATGCTATGAGGAGGTTTCGCTCCACGCAGGACCATCAGTGCTATCATTCAGAATCTTTGTTGGTACTCTCATCACTCACCTCCGATAGATATGGTATCAAAGGATATTCCCTTTCGATGTCATCTGTTAGGGTATAGAATGACTCAAACAGTTTCCCTTCTCTGAAATCAAGGTATTGAGGAATATACCCTTCTCCTTGATGGACGGTCGTAAGCGTAAGTCGCAATCTCCCGATAGATGGTTGAGATTGATTCGGGGCCTAAGGTTATCCCACTAGGTTGACCCCACTCGACTCATCCACTTATGGGTAAGTGACACCTATCACTCTAAACTCACTATGGATACTCCATTGGCATGCCAAATTAGCCATGGCGTTATAATTGCATTCTATTGACTTAGACAGGACTCACAACATATCAATGGTTATCCTGTCGTCTCTCCATTCACCGACCTACGATAGAGATATTCCCTCTATCGGTCTTGCACTCCTAATCCATAAGATGATTACTCTGAATTCATCGAATTCATACCCCAGAAAGGGACAATGTTGAGCCAGCTAGACTCACACTCAATCCATTCAACTAATCAACTACTGACACACATCTTCGCACTGACGCTCCACGCTAGTTCTCACCCTTCTGACTTACTAGTGGGACCTGTAATGATTGTAATTATCAACAACTGGGAAATCATCCCTCCTTCTTCTGGATCTATGGTTCACAATGGCATGACCTCAAGGTATTTTCTTCAGATTTATTCTCACGGTACATGAGATTTCCTTTTAAAGGTCTCACTCTGATAGGTTTGTTTCGGAGTCCTTTCCACAATGTTCGAGGGATATCTCCAATACAGTGACTCTAACTTCTCACCGATCAATGATCATGATCTAGTCATATCAATAGTTGTGGTTCTTTACTGACCAACACAGGGTTTACAAAGTCATAATTGTCCACTCTAAAAGACTTTAGTCTCTGACTTTCGAAGAATATAGATGATTCTAAAGACTTTACAAACTGTCAAACTTAAGGATAAGGCCTCACTGAGTTGCGGGCTCTCCACATAGGAACATATAGGGTATTCGAGCATGTAGCAGTTTGTATTCATTCATTTTTATGATCTAACCAAGAATTAGTATACATCACAACATAGCTCATCTTACTACATTTAAGTCATAGGCTAAGTATACAAATAGTCTCTTGGATTTAAACATTCACATGTACTAACACACAATTTTTCTATTCATTAGAATTCACGTAAATCATTCACAGCCAGTCCAGTATAGATGAACACTTATCTGATAAGGAAATGATCCAATCCAACTGACTGAGAGAGGATGCATTTCCTGCCAACCTTAGGCCTTGTTTTAGATTCATTTCCTACAACATTCCACCCATGTGCCAAGCCATGATACCACCAAGGAAATTGACTCAGCAGGGTTCCAAGTCTCCGATGATCCTAGAAGGTTAATCTCCTTCTTCCTTTGACACAATAGAAGTTTCCACTTCCCACTAAGCTCTGGGTTTCTACAGGTTTATCAGGTGGTTTCTCAACTGGATTTCACTTGCACAAGGGAGTCCCTTCTCTACTTAACAGTCCTTCAGCGACCTCCCCTTACTAGTGTTGGTTTTTGTCCAATAAGAACCAATTTGCATCCCACTATTTCTCCATTTCAGGAATCTGGGTCATCTATGTTCAGGGTGATCATTAACAACTTGGACAAGCTTCCTATTTTCTTCCAAAATTATATCCTTTTCTTTCTCAATCAACACATCTATGCTTTTGCACTATGTTTCTCATCTTTGAGCCTTTTTCTCTTCTCGTTCTTCTATTTCCTTCTTTAGTCCATGGGTATCATATTTGTTTTCCAGAGTCTCTCTCCATACCACTCTTCTCTATGCATATAAGTTCTTCCTTCCATATCTGGTCTTTTTCTCTATCCCATCGGGATCTTTGTAGTGTCCTGCAGACATAACCTTCAGCCCTCCCTTTTTCAATCTGAAGGGGCGATTTGTGGTACATTCCCATTAGTCATTCAATTGGACATTCTTTCTATGCATGGGCCAACTACCGCAATCATTACTACTCAACCACCTCTATGATCTTCCTTTAATGATCACATGGTCTCCTCCGCCAGTTTGGTCTGTTGGTGGGTGAAATCATCATGCTTGTAAGAATAGATTAGATTGTTGTTAAAGCTTCCTATTTTCTTCAGTGATGCATCTCATATCCATTTCACTCAACCATCCCATCAGTCCTCTACTTCATCAATTTCCTCTGGTGTATCATGACTATTACTTATCAAGTTTGTTCCCTCTCAGTCAATAGTTTGGTGTTTATATTAAATCAAAACACAATTACATGCCTCATATTGTTATCATATGAAGTTTGTGCATAATCATAGTCTTGGGAGAAAACAGGGTGTTACATTCCCCTCCCCCTTAATGAAAAATTGTCCTCGGTGTTTTACAATTATACAGTAAACAAAAATGGGTATGCCAATCTCATGGCATCTTCCAGCTCCTATGTAGCTTCATCGGATCCAAAGTGATTCCATTGCACCTTGACCTGCGCGATGGCTCAGTTCCGGAGAATTGTTTCTTTCTTGTCCAGGATGCATTGGGGCTCTGGTTGGAATTCTCCCTTTGGTTCTACTTGTATTATAGTCCAATCAATAATGTGATTAGAATCATGTACATATTTCTTTAACAATGACACGTGGAATACATTATGTGCTCTAATAGTAGGTGGTAAAGAAATTATGTATGTTATTGGTCCTATTCTCTCTAGGATTTCAAATGGTCCATAATATTGGGGATCCAACTTAGTACACATCCCCATTTTCAGGGAAATTCACTTAGGTTTCACCTGGAGATACACATGGTCTCCTATTTTGAACTCTCTAGGGGTTCTCTTGCTATCAGTATAGCTCTTCTGTCTATCTTGGGCAATTTTAAGATTCTTCCTTATCTGAACCATGGCTTGATCCATTTCCTTCAGTAATTCATCACCAAGTGTAACTTTTTCCACTGGATTATCCAAACTACTTGTAACTTTGCACTTCCTTCCATACAACGCCTCAAACAGGCTCATCTTCAATTATTCTTGATAACCATTGTCGTACGCAAATTCTACCAAAGGTAGATATTCTTCCCACTACTTGGGTAACTAGGTTTACCCATAACATGCATGCATAGCACATCCTCTATCACTTTGTTAACCCTTTCGATCTTGCCATCGGTTTGAGGATGGTAGGCCATACTAAACACCAATTATGTCTCTAAACCTGCAAACAATATTTTCTAGGAATTTGAGGGGAAATCAGTATCTCTGTCTGAAATTATGGTTTTAGGAAAATCGTGCAACTTGAATATCTCTTTCATGAAAACATTGGCAACATATATGGATTTAAAATTAGACTTTGTGGGAATAAAATGAGTTTCCTTGCTCAACTTATCCACTACAACCATGATTTCATCATGTTGTTTGACTGTCGTTGGAAAACCCATGATAAAATCCATGGTAATCACTTCCAATTTCCACTCTAGTCTATGTATGGGTTGTAATTGTCACGCAGGGTGTCGATGCTCGACCTTCACCTATTGGCACTCTAAACACTTTGAGATATAATGAGAAACGTCTTGTTTCATCTCAGGCCAATAATACAGTTGCCTAACTATTGTCGCCATTTTTTGATAACCAGGATGACCGACATATGGCCTCCTATGGAACTTATCTATATTCAATTGCCTTAGGTCTGTGCTAGCAGACGAAATTGACTATCCGTCAACTGGAAGAACGAGTCTGGTCCGAGGTTGTCTAAGTAACCCAAGTTGTTTGGTGTAACTTGTTCTAACAGGTTTAATGCCTTCGTTAGCCAATCTAAAATCCTAAAAAGAAAAACAAACAAAAGAAGGAAATAACTAATTAATTGCTAAACACTATATTATATATGTACATATACTCTAATATAACTATTGTAGGTGTATTTCAGTAGAAAATATACAAATCTCACTTATGTACATCATTTACAAATTGAAAGATTTAATCGAAACTTACAAAATCAATGTGCAAAATGATTTCTTTTAAGAAGCAGATAAAGAAAGCACATTAAAATATTTTCTGTTTTTTTTTATAAATCTAACTAATCTTGAATTGAATAAACTATGAAACACAGATGTGCAGGTAGTCAAAAGATAATCTAGACATTTTGGTTTCATTAATATGTAAATGACAGAAATTAGAAACACAAAGAAGATAACTTGTTGTTAGTTCGTGAGATGTGTCCAAGCCATCTATATGAATGAACATCCAACTACCATGCCTACGAGATAAATCTGCAATAGACTTTATACTACGACTATTTTGAATAAATTCATAGAAGGTATTGGCAGTTGAGGTTTAATGATAGAGTAGGGAACACAAATTGAACCCTGTGATCTTATGGTCACAAATAATTACAGCAAGACAAATCTGAGTGTAACGTATTGCATTTCATCATTCAACTAAAAATCAAAGATAAATCATATCATTAGAATTGAAAATATGATCACAGTGTTAATATCTAGAGTAGCAAATTATAGACGATATTTATAACATAAGTACCCCAAACATAACAGATCACTGAGTCTAAATCCACCAAACCTATTAATATACCAGGATTAACAAAACATAAATGAAAACACCACTCACAAACGGCTAAAGCCAAAATGATATGTGTTATTTCATTTAGTCTTGGAATCATTCATCCATCTTTTTCTCTAGGCCAAGATGGTTTCCTTTACAAAATATAGAGTATTTAAAGAGTTTATGAAATCTAAACTTCCTATATTCTAAGATAATATCATATCTCAAAAGATCTAAACATTACAAATATAGAGGGCCTAAAGCCAATCATGATCAAACTATATCTTCAAAAATTATGAAAGTTGTTTCCTATTTACAAAACAAACAAAAGGAGTTAGCTAATCAACTAAGTCTAGCATGTTCCATCCCATAAGATCAGCATCAGATATACCATTTCCTGATAAAACGAAATGAGAGCAAGTTAAATATTTTATTAACTAACAATTTCTAAATTTTATAAGAAAAATGACTTGGCTACAGAATTTCTCAATTCTATAGCCAGTCTTATTATTGGTAACAGAAATCCAATTTGATCCAATTTGATTAAAAAAAACAACAAAAAAACATGACTGTAATAAGAATCAACTTACCATTTAACTAATAACAAAAAATGGATCAAGATATCTTAGAATTTATTATGGCCTTTACACTGTCATCATTTTTTATAACAATATTTCTTGTCCTTTTTAGACGCTTCACTTGTCTCTGTGCATTTGCCTTGAGTTCACGGTTTTCATTTGCCAACGATTCATTGTGAGTTGTGAGAGCTTTGATCCTTGCTTGGAGAATGGGGATATTTGTATAGTATTGCCCTATCCAATGCAAGAAGACTTAACAATGCATATCAGGGGTGATCTGTTGAGGGAGCGTATAATTGGGTGCAAGAACATCAATGCTACCCATTACCGTCCTCTGATGGAGCTTAATACCAATAAACCCCTTGCTATCTTTGAGCCATGGTGGGAGATTGTTGACATAATCGAATGGTTGATTAGGATCCGATTTGGGACAATTTGGATCTTCTTCTGCAAGAAACCTTTCAATCTCGGAGTCTGAATCCTCATGGATCTCGATCAAATCGATAGAGCTCACATGAGGCTTGGATCGATTACACAGACACCTTGAAATGAGTCGACCAACCCTCTTATTACGAAAACCTAACATTGCTTTATTCTTTTTCGATTGTTTGCAAAGTTTTTTACTGTCGGATTTTACAATAGAGTTAGGGAAAACAATCGATCCTTTTACATGAGTTTCAATAAACTCATAACTAACATCATGTTTCCCACATAAAAGATGATCGGGTAATGCCCCTTCAAGAGAGTTTTACTCCAAAAAATTTGGCTTGCCACTTGAGAAATCAAGACTCTTTTCTATCATAGGCTTATCCATCACAGGGGTTTCTACAGGAATTGTTGTAACAAAATTATTTTGAACTAAGAACCCATCCCAATCATCACCCAGGGTTTTCAAACGATGAACCATTAGTATTTTAATTAAACCATGGTGAAAGAGGCTAGAGTCTAGGCTCTACTTCTTGCATCTTTTCAACATTTTGTATAGACTTCTTGGCAAGTAAAATGACATATTTAAATGGAAGCTAATAAAATGCATGAGCAATCGCACATGGTAAAGGAAAATCAGGCCATAACGGCCTTCACAGGTAATAAATTGTTTTAAAACTTCTAGCATACCATTCCATCTAACCTTGAGCAGGGAGACTGGAATACCTTTGTCACAGCAGTCAATCTTTCTGGAGGTAACGAAAAGACTCTAGGGAACTTCATCCAATTTTGAATTCTTGAACCACTTATGACTAGTGAAAGGGAGCCTTGTTGCTTCACTCAAAAAATCTTCAGTGACCTCCAACTGAATATCACCAACCTTTGCTCTGTATCCATCAAATGTTATGGATAATTCTTTGGCCACTTGCAGTTTATACCCCTAGAACTTCTTAATAAACATATCCCAACCCTGGTTTTTTAGATCCTCACTCGCATCATCATGAAGCAACAAAGCTTTAGAGATATTCGTCTCTACCCAAATGACATGGGACATTATGGGTTCGAACTGACTGTAACAAGGGAGACTTGAACTAATTGTGGGTTTAGATGACAGTGGTAAGAGGGATAGTTTGAGCAGAATCCATGAAAACAAAATAAACAGAGAACCTGTGCGATCATAGAATACACATGAAGGTCTCGGTTATGGGGTTTGCACACTCCTGGTAATGAACTCTATGAGTACATCACACTACACAAACTCTTAACCCAAAATGAGAGGCCTGTCAACTCGTTCTACCAACCAAAATGAAGCACAGGATATAGTTCTGGTGTGTTTAATTCCCACGTTGTGTGATGGGTATAATCGATTTGAAAAGGTTAGAAATGGATACGTTTTTACAATCCAAATGCAAATCGATTTTTGGTATAATAGTTGATTTACAAAGGATCCAAATAGATAAGATTACAGTCCAAAAGAAAATCAACATAAGTATTTCATTGATATTTGATAAGCTCAAAAAGAAAAATTATTCGAGCAGGAGACATGAGGTAGATGTATACACATTGACCCTTTTAAAAACCAAGCTTTGGATAGAGTTAAAATGTGAAGTTAAGTTTTAACGCTTGATTCATTCTTTCAGTCATGAATCAAGCATGAAAATGCAAGATAAAAATAAAATAAGAATAATCAAACATCTTTTTTATAACCAAAATATCACCCTCAAATAGTAATATTTACAGGATGAGGCGTATGCAGCTACAAGAGGTGTCATTTTTCATTCAAAAAAGAAAAAACATGTAGGGCTGCCAATAGTGGCGACTTACTGGGAGAAGTAGTTATCTCTGCATCACCAATGAGTTCATATTAGGACTGATTAGAAAGATTCAAGATCAAAGAATATTCTGTAGGAAATCAAGCATCTCAATCGAATTCCAACAATCATCACACAGTCCAGCTTCACATGTCTTTATGTTCAAATGAGATACGGTGACAAATTTTAATTATGAGAGCAATGATATTCAAGCCAATGGCTATGATACTGTTGACAGGGACACTGCTGCTAGCAATCATCCATAGCCTCGACAGGGATGTCAATTAACCCACTATAACGCCTCTACCCTGTCCAAGAATTTTCAATACAAAATTAAGGGCACTTATGACCAATATCAAAGTTTATACCTGATAATTTTCTTGAACCCAACATCGCTTCGCTGCCAGTAGGCATGTTCAGTACCCTGGCGAAGTTGTCTTGGCATCATGTATGCATTTACTCGTTGCCAGCAGACTTGTTTATTATCTTGACAGGTTTACGGACACCTCCCACAACTCTCTAGAAATTATTTATAATTTGACATAAATTTAATGATATTCAGAAGAGCGGGGTGATACTGAAAATTTTAATTTTCAGAACACTTGATATTTTCAAGCCTTTTAATTTTTCACTTGATAACCTTCATTATGATCTGAAATCAGTTTTCTGATGAGAATAATTTTTCGAGGACATGAAGTCATACTTGAGTTTTTTTGTTTAAAAAACAGGGACAGCGTAAAGATCTTTAATGATGGTCGTGTCTACTCATAATTGTAAAGTGAAACTAGGAAACCTATTTCGAATAGAAAGTTTATTTAGCTAGTCTGCGTTTCAGCAATTTACAGCATTGATGCTCTGAAAGACCTTGACTGTTGCTTTATAATGAGGCATTATGGTTTCCCTTCACGAACTAAAAGGTGACACAGACATAAGTTTAACCAGAAAGTAGCTAAACAAGCAAAATGAAAGAACCAAAATCAGAAAACAAAAGTAAATCAAAATAGAAAAATATGTACAAAAGGTGGATCTGGAATTATCAATAAAAATACCTTTTGAGAGCTTGGCCATTCACCAAGAAGGCGGTCGGCTTGTTGGCAGCCAATTCACATTTTTTATACTGTCCTTGTAAGCTGCCTACACCAGTGTTTTGCAAGCCTTGATTTTCGTCACAATCATTGAATAAAATGACACTATTATTTTTACGCTATTTGCACACTTACCGGTGTTCTTGTTTTCACAACTGCAAGTGTGAAAACTTGGTTTTCGAAGTCACATTAAAGTCATCACTAGATTTTTGTAATCATTCTTGTCGACATGTCCATTGCATTTCCAACTTACTTATCTTTATACAATTGACAAGACTCCAAGATCCTTATTCATTTGGCATTTTTATTTGTTAATATGACTTCATTTTACAAGACTGTGATGATATTCTTTTGATCAAGTTTGTGATGCATTGGTGATTGGATTTATATGTTCTTTGATCGATTCACTTGACACATTGGTCATGAAAACACATTTGTGTTGTGGTAATACCCTTGGTATAAATATTTGCATATAACACACGTTTCATATAAAAAAAACCTTGGTGTGATTTCGATTTATTTCTTTGGTTTTAAAACTATGGAAAAATTATGGCTCGCACAAATTTTTGGTCCACTTACCATATATCCATTGGTTGATTGAAATGGCATAGTTTTTAACACATGTGCATTGTGATATGCATAGCTAAAAGCGTCGTCGGTTGTACTACGGGTAATGATTGTTCTGCATGGGCCGAAATACCTCCACCACCTTCGCACGTTCTGTCATAAATGTTTTACCCCTATCCCGGTTCACCTTTGCTAGTTTCGGGTAACCCTGTGAGCACTCTGCCCCTGCGTATGTTGTGTTCAAACCCTGGCTTGTTCACCTCGCTCACCGTGTGCTACTATCTATGGCATCGGTGGTGCGCATAGAGCTAAACGGTAGTCAAGCTCTGTTACTGTTCGATGATGCCTGTAAGGATTTAGAAGACAGTGGTTGGCTCGCGTTTATACAGAGGTTCGAGGGCTTCAATATTTTTGTTGCCCAGCAATTCGCCCTCACCTTTGATGGGTGTAGGGATAAAGTAGGTGACATTCAGCTTGAACTCAATGAAGAATTCATAAGCTCTGCTACAGGATTAGCAGCCACGGGCCAGCGATGGTTTAAAAACTCCAAAGTTGATGAGGTGTCGTGGCCATTGCTATTCGTATCAAGGAAGGTTGCCTCCTGTGATAAAGGTATGCCTATTTCCACCCTTAAACCCAGGTGGCATGATCTTTTAGTGATTGTGAAACAATTTGTGACCTGTGAAGGTCGGTATGGCTTGGTCTTTCTCTACCACCTCCGGTTGTTGATGAATTTCATGGGCTATCCTTTGAACATGCCGCATTACTTCTTACGTAGTCTCTACAATATGTCTAAGAGGTACAAACACGAAAAGGCCGATAGCAGCCTGTTTCACCATGGCTTGATTAGACTCATCGTCGTCCACCATTTAAATCTTCATGGTGATAATTGGCAAGCCTTTCTGTATAGAAATGGCTTTGCTGGTCTAGAGTCTGTCCAAATCGATAAATCCGTGGTTAGTGAGACTATGGTCAGGCCACTCGTGCCATTTCATGTCCTTCTACCCCCTCCCAAACCCTCGGTCTACCCTAACATCGACCTACCCAACATCATAACAGACAAGACTGAGGCTGTAAAGAAGCCTGTGAGTAAGAAGGTCAAGGGTAACCCTACTGTCGATAGCAAAGGCAAAAATAATGCTCGATTGATATCGAGACTTGCCCGAAATAAACCTAAGCCAAACTTCGACCAAAAGCCCATAGTTCTAAGAGAGGACTCGAGCTCCGATATCGAGCGCTTCCTAGCTGAAGAGTACCCTTATTCCCATGATCTATGCTCCGAGCAACCCTATGACTATGTATCTAATTTACCCTCGTGCCTAAAGAAAAATCCTAACTACCCAGGAATCAAGCTACATAATGAAACCCTCGGTGATTTAAACAAACCCTCGCCTGCAATTTCGAAGCCCGAGCAAACATCATGCATCCAATGTAATGTGTGGCTAGATCGTTACTACACCGATGTTCCATTATTACAATCGAAGATCAAATCTTTAGAGAACCAAGTTACAGTGTTGTCGAGAGAAAGGGACAAGTTTCAAGCTAATGACAAGAAACAGAAAACCACTGGTTCGATCGTATTTAGGAATGTCGAATCGGCAACAGCCTTCGTCAATTCCAAATTATCATAATCGAAGTCATTTCTTATTGTTCAGGTATGAATTTCAATACGAGTTTTGCTTTGTAAGTTTGCTTGAATTATTGTAACATATTCGGTTTTGCTTCCAAATTGGCTATGTTCGTTTTGATTCGAAATGATTATGTTGTAGTTTAAAACGATTTTGTTATGGATCCTGTACAGGAGATTTTTATGCTAAATTTAGAACACGATTACGTTTTGATTTGACACGATTTTGTTGTGGTTGAATGCCGTCGGATTTGATTTGGTTTTGATGATTTGATTTTGAAACGATTTCGTAGGATTGAATTGGTATGATCTTTTATGAGTGTGATGCATCATTATTAGGGATCGGTTTGATAAATACGATGTAGTCCATTAAACTGGAAAAATGACTCTGTTTTCTATTTAATCAACATTCTCGTTTGGATTCTGGTTATGTTCGATCTATGCAAAACATCTATTCGCTAAAATCGTGGAACTGTGTTGGTTCATAACAATTGTATCGAACTCAAATTGTTTTGATTCTTTCCTTTTGATTTGATTTGCAAATGATTGTTGCGTGTCTTGAGTTGGCACGATTGCTTGTATGAGTTGGATTGGTATCCAAAATAGGTTTGATGCTGCTCTGTTGGTTTTGATTTTAAAAAATGATTTTGTTAAGCTCAGATCGACACATCTCGTCTCTTTTGAATTCATATGAAAAACTCAGCTAATAGTTCGTTTTGAAAGTGATTCAAGTGATGATTTCATTGACTATCAATCGATTCTGTCTGCTCCCAATTGGCAATAACAAACGTTTGACAAATCCCACATATCATGTTACCAACTGATTAATTCATTTACGATTTCATTTGTTTCAATTTACATACAAGTTTCGATGTGATTTGCAAATAGCATGATCGCTTGTATATGTTAATATATTTCTATCAATTTGAAAAACGATCATGTTGATTTCATTTAGATTCGAAAATGATTTTGTTGATGGCTAAAGCAACATAAACTGTTGGTGTTGATTTCAATTGGTTCATGAAAATGATTTCATTGTTGTTGAGCTATCCAATACGATTTTGTTTACCCGAAATTGTGATAACAAATTGAACAGAGTACATCTATCTCTGTAATCATTCGATTGATCATAATATTGTCTGCTCTCGAATTAGTATAACAGTTTTTTATTTGAATGATTCGTTTGTTTTCAAATAGAGATTAGTTATTTGTTTAGTAGTTTGAATTTGATTCTTTGAGTTTTGAATTGGTTTTAAAAAAAAAAAGATTATGTGTCTAATTTAGACCAGCTACAGAATCGCAAGATTCTGTAGCTAGTCTTAGAAATTAGATTTTTATCAATTTTATCAATAAGATATCCTCTAATCTTGTCTATTTTTATCCTCTTTCAGGTGCATACGAATTTACAATGAGCTATTGGGCATGATGTGACAGTTAGGAGATACTTTGGATTTGGTTTTGTCTTAGGTTGTTAGCTTGAATCAGAAACTTGGGATATTATCCCATATTTGTGTAAATTGTTTTGACAATTCCCACAGGGATGTTTTACCCTGTGGGAGGTCTTTAAATACTTGTCATTTTTTGTAATAAACTCATCATCCTCACTGTGGGAGAACCGGACTATGGATTTATGATACAGACTGAGATGAAAGTTGATGTCTTGTAATAGCTTTCGCTTTCAATATATCAAACTTTTGTTTCAAGTTTTATTCATATCATTTTGCAGTCGATTATAGACTACTTTAGCTATCGTAATCTATTGCAGGTTGATGTGACTTGATTAATGTGTAATATATATCTGATCTCTCTCTTATTCAAAAGTACATCAATTAATTTGTTTCAGTTAATGAATCACAGATTTCTCTTCTTCGTTGATTGAATCACTTTGTACAATTCCTTACACGCAGTTTTATCTAAATGTTATGATTTGTAAATCATAAGATTGTTGTAAATTTTTATGTCTTGTTTGTCATGTTATTAATATTTGAAAGAGTACAGCAGCTTTCTGTTTACGAGAAGCTCGTGGATAATCTGGTGCAGGTTTCCTCCCACCAAACAGCTTAATCAACCATCATACACAGGACAAACCTGAAGCGTTACTTCAGGCCAGTTTGTTATATTTTGTTTAATAGTTAATTAGTTAGTATAATATAAGTAGTTTAGATAAATATATTAATTTAGATACATAGTTAGAATTATTGTTTTAATTAGCTTAGATATTTTTTTTAGTTTGTTTCTTTTTCACAAAATTATAAAAAATCAAAAGACAATAGTTTAGTTGTCTTAGGACAGATTACCAATGAGTTTTGCAGGTTTTCATTTAAATCTGTAATCTGTAAATATTGTACATTTGTGAATAAGATTTAATTCTGTTAGTAGTTAGATGTTTAATTTCATAGAATGATTATAGTATTAGATAGTAGATTGTATATATAATAGTTTAGATTGTTTATTAGTTAGTTTTAATTGTTATTGTTTATTTAGATTAGTTAATTTAGAGTAGTTTTCTTTTTGTTTCCTTAGGACTTAGATCGGATAACGGAGCCGCTAAACCCATCAGGGTGGGTTATCCCAAACGGCTTGGTTTATTTAGACAACCTCGGACCATATCCACTCTTCCAGTTAACGGACGGTCAATTTCGCTCGTCAACAAATGGTGCTAGAAGGAGGGCCTGAAATTTATTAATGGCACGAGGCGGTCGTAAGACTCCTCCACCATCTAATCGCTCACCTATAGTGACAAGAAGTCATTTGAACGATAACATTCCCCCTCAAATAACAACTACATCTAACAACGATCCACGGATCACAGTTGAGCTAGCAACCCCAAATCCTACAGGTGGTGACATACAAGAGATTGTCCGCCAATCTCTCATAAGAACACATAGTGACTTAGCTCGTCTGAGGCAACCAAATAGACCATTGGACCAACCTCTAGACTTCTCTGATATCAGAGAACAGCTAGGAGGCAATGACCTCACTGTGAACCCTACAAATCCAATCCTCACTCCTGCTACAGGAGGATCCGAAATACCTCCCTCACCACCTCCATCATCCCCTTCTTCTTCAGGAGAAGACTCCTCCAACGAAGGCAGTTCCCCTTCACAACCTTCCACACCAACTACACATATGGCCAACCAGAACAATCCTGCTAGACCTTGGCTTGACCAGGATGCAGTAGTTGTACCCGGAGCTCAGCATCCCTTACCTAAAAATCTGGAGAAGTGGCTTCCCAAGTTTGACCCTGACTCAAAACAGATCGTAGAAGATCACATTAAAAAAATCATGTTATACATTAGACTCCGCAATGTCGATCATGAAGACATAGTCTGTAGGTTGTTCCGCTACACTTTCGAGGGCAATGCCTCTACCTAGTACTTTGCCCAGCAACCCCATACCATCGTGTCTTGGGAAAAGTTTGAATCCTGCTTTTTGGAAAAGTTCGGAGATGGTAAGCCTCTGGAAGTCCTAGTCATGGACCTTTCTATCTTAATAATGAACACAAAAGAGAAAATTAAAGACTTTAATCAAAGATTCTTAACACTTAAAAACCGAATCCCTGCAGATTCCATGCTTGTCGAGAATCTTATAATAGCTTACTATACTAAAGCCTTGCATCAAAGTATATCCATTTGGGTTAAACGATCTAATAAAGCCACGTTGTTAGAAGCCTTCGAGGAGGCCAGCCAAATTGAAAAAGACATACTTAGTCTAAAAGACCCTACTAGAAATGAAACGGAGACTAGTTCATCTTCCAAAAAGAAGATAGAAATCCTCCCTAGACCTACTTAAAGTAAAACACAACCTGAAAGCTCTGATTTAGAAAACTTAACTAAAGTCGTTCAAAAATTGTCAAATCAAGTTATAGATTTAAAAAGGACGATCGAAGAAGCTTCCTTGAGCAAAGGGCCTTACAAGCCCCTGTTCAGGAAGCCTTTTCCCACCAACCGACCTAATCCGAATACTGAAGGCCTTAATATAGAAAGTCTGCAATACGCCCTTCAAACGATTCTAGAAGCCCGGGATAACTTGATGCCTCCTGAGATTCCTGAGGAGGTAGTTGAACAAGAGACAGTTCAAGAAGAAGAGTCTTCTCCAAACATTTTTGGACACTTCTCGGATAGCATCTTTCAAGCTAACTTCGAGACAGTTCATCCCTATAATACTAGGAGTAAGACAGCAAACAAACCTTCTTCCGAAAACACTACGACTTTGCCTCCCAAGCAATCTAAACCAGCTGAGACTAAATAGAGTTATGTAAACCCCAACTTAGATTATGATTTAGTTGAATATCTTAAAAAGTTAAGGGCTAACATTTATGTTTATGAGTTATTGAAATTTCCATTTCTTCTACAAAAAATGTTACAGAATATCTCAGAGAATGGTAAAAATGGTAACTCAAGCAAGGTTGTTCAGAACAAAGTTCCTCGGAAGACTTTGACTAAAAACAATCCTGACCCTCAAGATAAAGGAAGCCTTCCTGTAAATAATGTAAATAATGTGAATAATGTAGATAAAGTAGCTTTAGAAACTGCGAGTAAAAAGCCACAAACTACCACCCTTAGCACTCGCAAAAATATACCTCCATTTTTATTAACTTTCGAAATCTTTAGTAGAAATGTGCACAATTGTATGGTAGACTCAGGAACGTCATCCAATGTGATTCCATGGTCTATGTGTCAAAATATTAACGCTGAAGTTGAACCATCCACCTTAAAAATCATACAACTTCATCGAACCAATGTTAAGGTCATAGGTGAATTGAAGAATGTGCTTATAAGATTATCGTCTAACCCCAAAGTTCATCAAATCATTGATATTATTGTTGTGGATATTCCATAAGTATATGGTATGTTTTTAAGCAGAGACTGGTCGGAGCAGCTACACGGCTATTTCGCGACAGATTGGTCTCACCTGTGGCTTCCAGAAAATGGAAAGCCTAAAAAGATCAAGGTAAATCGTGAACGCTACCTTAAGTTCACGGTCACAGATTTGAACGATCCCAACGAACCATTTACACCTTCTGCCGATTCAGCCGAAGTAAAAGGGATGGATACCTTTTTCGGCAATTTCATGGCCGAAACTTCAGCTATCACCAATCCAGAACAACAGTCCGGGATTGTAGCATATGTGCAGCCAATAGCTTCTACACAACAGTCTCATGTACCCGATAAAAATCAAATTTGGTCTCTTTATTTTGACGGGTCAAAGTCCAAATAAGGAGTTGGTGCAGGCTGCATTATTATCGATCTAGCAGTTAACAAAACATTGATTGCATGTAGGCTAGAATTTGAATGTACTAATAACACTGCAGAATATGAGGCTCTACTGCAAGGTCTCAGAAAATATTTAGACATGAACATTCAAAACTTGATTGTCTTTGGCGATTCAGAAATCATAGTTAGACAGGTAAGAGATTTTATCCACTATCTGTCTCCGCATCTTAAAATCTACCAATCCGAGGTATGGAATTTAATGAATAAATTCTCTGCTTTCAATATAAATTCTATTCCTAGATTACATAACGTTGAAGCAGATCTATTAGCTAATGTAGCTTCTAAACTCTTTCCTGCAGAAGGCTTGTCCCCAGATGCATTCTCCGTCGAACTGTTGTTCCGGCCATCCGTTCCCAACAACATCACGAACTGGAGAGTCTTTGACGACGATCAGCAGATTATTAGCTTTCTGCATATGGAAGAAACTTTTCAAGGCGCGGTGATAGACGAACGCACGCACGACGACAATTTGCGCAATTTCACGGTAATACCAGATCCGAGAAATCTTGAATCTTCATCGGATATGTAAATTAGATCCCTAAATCTGTAGTTAGATTAGAGAAATTTTACGATCTTCAAGATAAATTCAAAAAAACGGTCAACTGTAAAACCAATAGTTCCTCATTATCATATGAAAAAGTAAATTTAGGAACTAAGGACAATCCGCAGTGCATTAATCTAGGGGTAGGATGTTCTGAGCAAGAAAAAGCCGCATTTATTAAATTGTTCAAAGAATTTAAAGATGTCTTTGCTTGGACGTATGATGACCTCAAAACTTTCAACCCTAACATCATACAGCATGTCATTCCTATGAAACCCCAAACCTCACCCTTCCAACAGAAGTTGAGAAAAATGCATCCTAAGCTCGAACCGACCGTTAAAAAAGAATTGAATAAACTCCTGAATGCTAAGATAATTTTTCCAATTAGGCACACTTAATGGGTTTCTAACCTTGTCCCTGTCCGAAAGAAAAGTGGGGAAATCTGACTACGCATCGATTTCTGAAACCTTAATAGAGCGTCTGATAAAGACAACTATCATGTCCCACCCATGGAACAGATCCTTCAACAGGTATCTGGTTCTGAGAGACTATCTTTATTGGACGGTTTCTCAGGGTACAACCAAGTCCTGATGTCTCCTCTAGACCAACTTAAAACTACCTTCCGCACTCCTTGGGGAACCTATGCTTATAGAAAAATTCCCTTTGGATTGATTAATACTGGTGCCACTTTCCAAAGAGAAATCGACATTGCTTTCCAAGGCTTAATCAATCAGTCCGTTGTAGTTTACTTAGATGATGTTACTGTATTTTTCAAAAACAAAACCGATCATCTAACTCATTTACGAGCCGTTCTACAGCGATGTCATAAATACAGCATTTCCTTGAACCCTAAAAAATCCATCTTTGCAGTAGAACAGGGTAAACTCTTAGGATTTATTGTTTCAAACAAAGGAATGATTATCGACCCCGAAAGGACGCAAGTCATCTCGAAATTTCCCCCTCCTACTTCCAAAAAATCCATGTAGTCTTTCTTAGGTCAGATTAACTTTGTGAGGAGATTCGTCCCCAGTTTCTCTGAAATGGTCAGACCTTTGCAAAAACTAATTAAGAAAGACACCCAATATCATTGGAGACCCCTATAAAATCAAGGTTTTAATGCAATAAAGAAGGCCATAATAGACGCTCCTTCTCTCATGAGCCCCGACTTTTCCCAAGACTTTACACTCTACACTTTTGCTTCTGATTGTTCCTACGTCGTCGTCCTAACTCAAAAGAACGTCGAAAACAATGAAGTATCGATTGCCTTTATGAACTCTTCTTTTAAAGGCATTGAACTTAATTACCCAGCGGTAGACCAGCAAGCCTACATTGTTTTCAAATCAGTTAACCATTTCCGGTCTTATCTTTTGAAATCGAGGACGAAAGTTATTGTCCCTTACCCAGCCGTTAGGAACCTGTTAGTGCAGAAAGAACTAGGAGAAAAGAGGGCTAATTGGGTTACCTCCTTACAGGAGTACGACATAGAAATTACCCCAGCTCAAATAGTGAGAAGCCAAGGGTTATGCAAGTTGGTTGTTGATTTAGCTGCAGGACAACAAGAAGAAAGCGATACGTCAAACCTAGGATACCACGATCAAAATGCAATCTACTGCACACAAAACTCTGTCAGCCCCTGGTACGACGATATAAAATTTTGTCTTGAACATGGGTCAGCCCCCCATCACCTGGATCCCACTAAAAGAAGAGAGTTGAGATTAAAGTCTGCCTCCTTTCATTTGGTTAACGATATTTTGTTTCATCAAAATTTTGATGGTGTACTGATGCATTGTCTTGAGAAAGACGAAGCAGAAAAAGTCTTACTAGAGTTGCACGCAGGAGAAGTTGGTGGTCATTTTGGTGGTGACACCGCTGCCCATAAGGTTATGAGAGTTGGTTATTACTGGCCCACTCTTTTTAGAGACGTCCATGCCTTGTGTCGTAAGTGTATTATTTGTCAGAAAGCATCAGGACGCTTACAGAAACCAACCTTTCCTTTGCATCCCATCTCAGTAGACTCTCCTTTTCAATAGTGGGGCCTTGATATCATAGGTCCAATCAATCCTCCATCCTCTCAACAGCATAAGTTTATCATTACAGCCACAGATTATTTTACCAGGTGGTCTGAAGCTGCCGCGTTAAGAACTGTGAATACCAGTCAAGTAATTGCCTTTTTAAATTTGAATATTATCCCTCGTTTCGGTATCCCTGATTGTTTAGTATTCGATAACGCTTATTATTTTTCCTCTCTTGAGATGAGCGAGTTCGCTTTGGAAAAAGGAATTAAATTGAAGTATTATGCTAGCTATTACCCCCAGGGCAACAGATTGGCAGAATCAACAAATAAGAACTTGATTAAAATCATCAAAAGAACAGTAGCTGAAAATCACAAAAACTGGCACAATGCACAGTTAAACGCAATTTGGGTTGATAGGGTAACCCCAAACGTTGTTGTAGGAAAATCTCCTTTCTTTCTTGTTTATGGTAGAGAAGCAATTCTGCCACCACACATTCTTCTTCCCTTGCTTCAGTTATCACAGAAAATTCAAGAAGAAGACTGTCCCCCTTTGGAAAACCGAATTAACGCTTTGATGAAGCTAGAAGAGGTAAGAGCCCAAGCTAAACGTAAGTTAGATCAGCATCAACTAGTAGTTAAAAGCTGGTTCAATTCTAACTCTGCCTCTGATAGGAATTTCGAAGTAGGTGATCTCGTCTTGAAATGGGACAACCACATGAGGGAAAGGGAGAACACACGAAATTTCAGAACCTATGGCTTGGACAGTTTTTAGTTGCTGAGAAATTGGGTCCTAGCTCTTTCCAATTGCAGAATCTAGATGGGTAGCCTGACACCTACCCAGTCAATGGCCAAGCCTTGAAAATATATTTTTCTTGATGATCACTCTTTGTATATTATGTACATATTTTGTTTTTATTTGCTTTTCTTTTGCTGTTTTTTATTCTGATTTCTCCTTTGCGCTCATCAGTTTGTGCTTTTGGAAATACACATACCTGCAGGCTGAACTATTCGGACGAAGAAAACAGAAATTTCCTTCACTGAAATGACTGCTGAAAAATTGTATAAACATCAATTATATGCTTCTGAAATTTACATATGTGTTGGCAAAAAACTATTGTTTGAAAGAAGTTAACTGATTTCAATCTCCGAGTAAAGCCTATCATGATCATCTATTATCTTTTTACGTTGTCCCTTTTCCTTAAGGGAATGACTCAGAAGATGTCTCCCTGCCTTAGAAAGTTGGTTCTGTAAATAAACCTTCTCTGGATCTTAATAAAGGACAGTTCGCAAAAATTTTGATGAGGTCTATAAAAAATATGTTAAAATATCATAATTTTCAGCATCACCCCGCTTGACTATATATCTTTAAAAAAGAACAAAATAAATCAATAAATGAGTTGTGGGAAGTGCTTGGAAACCCACCGGGATGTTGAACAGGTCTGCTGGCAGTGGGTAAATGCATGCATGACGCCAAGGCAACTTCGTCGGGGTACTGAACAGGCCCGCTGGCAGCAAAGCAATGTCGGGTATATGAAAATTTGGAAATAAGAAACCTCTTGACCTTAAAATGTCCTTTATTCTGATCTGAAACTTTTGGGCAGGATACAGACATTAGAGTGGGTTAAATGGAAACCCTATCGAGGCTATGGACGCATGTTGGCAGCAGTGGCTCTGTCAACAGTATTGGAGATTTTATCTTTAATATCGTGGATTGCTTGTCTTAAGACTGTTATCAGCTTTCATCCTTTAAACACTGCTAGAATATTTGGTTAATGATGATGTTCATACGATTTGCTGGTTGTTATTTTTGAGTTAGAATTTTTCTCGTGATCATAATCTGATTTGTTCTTTTGGCAGAGATAACTGCTTCTACCAGTGTGTCGCCATTGTTGGCAGCCAATTCACATTTTTTATACTGTCCTTGTAAGCTGCCTACACCAGTGTTTTGCAAGCCTTGATTTTCGTCACAATCATTGAATAAAACGACACTATTATTTTTACGCTATTTGCACACTTACCGGTGTTCTTGTTTTCACAACTGCAAGCGTGAAAACTTGGTTTTCGAAGTCACATTAAAGTCGTCGTTGGATTGTTGTAATCATTATTGTCGATATGTCCATTGCATTTCCAATTTACTTATCGTTATACAATTGACAAGACTCCAAGATCCTTATTCATTTGGCATTTTTATTTGTTAATATGACTTTGTTTTACAAGACTGTGATGATATTCTTTTGATCAAGTTTTTGATGCATTGGTGATTGGATTTATATGTTCTTTGATCGATTCACTTGACACATTGGTCATGAAAACACATTTTTGTTGTGGTAAGACCCTTGGTATAAATATTTGCATATAACACACGTTTCATATAAAAAAAACCTTGGTGTGATTTCGATTTATTGCTTTGGTTTTAAAACTATGGAAAAATTATGGCTCGCGCAAATTTTTGGTCCACTTACCATATATCCATTGGTTGATTGAAATGGCATAGTTTTTAACACATGTGCATTGTGATATGCATAGCTAAAAGTGTCGGTGGTTGTACTATGGATAATGACTGTTCTGCATGGGCCGAAATACCTCCACCACCTTCGCACGTTCTGTCATAAATGTTTTACCCCTATTCTGGTTCACATTTGCTAGTTTCGGGTAAGCATGTGAGCACTTTGCCCCTGTGTATGTTGTGTTCAAACCCTGGCTCATTCAACTCGCTCACTGTGTGCTCCTTTCTATGGCACCGGTGGTGCGCATAGAGCCAAACGGTAGTCAAGCTCTGTTACTGGTTGATGATGCCCGTAAGGATTTAGAAGACAGTGGTTGGCTCGCGTTTATACAGAGGTTTGAGGGCTTCAATATTTTTGTTGCCCAACAATTCGCCCTCACCTTTGATGGGTGTAGGGCTAAAGTAGGTGACATTCCGCTTGAACTCAATGAAGAATTCATAAGCTCTGCTACAGGATTAGCAGCCACGGGCCAGCAATGGTTTAAAAACTCCAAAGTTGATGAGGTGTCGTGGCCATTGCTATTCGTATCAAGGAAGGTTGCCTCCTGTGATAAAGGTATGCTTATTTCCACCCTTAAACCCAGGTGGCTTGATCTTTTAGTTATTTTGAAACAATTTGTGACCTGTGAAGGTCGGTATGGCTTGGTCTTTCTCTACCACCTCCGGTTGTTGATGAATTTCATGGGCTATCCTTTGAACATGTCGCATGACTTCTTACGTAGTCTCTACAAGATGTCTAAGAGGTACAAACGCGAAAAGGCCGATAGCAGCCTGTTTCACCATGTCTTGAGTAGACTCATCGTCGTCCACCATTTAAATATTCATGGCGATAATTGGCAATCCTTTCTGTATAGAAATGGCTTTGCTGGTCCAGAGTTTGTCCAAATCGATAAAGTCGTGGTTAGTGAGACTATGGTCAGGCCACCCGTGTCATTTCATGTCCTTCTACCCCCTCCCAAACCCTCAGTCTACCCTGACATCGACCTACCCGAAATCATAACAGACAAGACTGAGGCTGTAAAGAAGACTGTGAGTAAGAAGGTCAAGGGTAACCCTAATGTCGACAGCAAAGGTAAAAAGAATGCTCGATTGATATCGAGACTTGCCCAGAATAAACCTAAGCCAAACGTCGACCAAAATCCCATAGTTATGAGCGAGGACTCGGGCTCCAATATCGAGTGCTTCCTAGCTGGAGAGTACCCTTATTCCCATGATCTATGCTCCGAGCAACCCTATGACTATGTATCTAATTTACCCCCGTGCCTAAAGAACAATCCTAACTACCCAGGAATCAAGCTACATAATGAAACCCTCGGTGATTTAAACAAACCCTCGCCTGCAATTTCGAAGCTCGAGCAAACATCATGCATCCAATGCAATGTGTGGCTAGAGCGTTACTACACCGACGTTCCCTTATTACAATCGAAGATCAAATCTTTAGAGAACCGAGTTACAGTGCTATCGAGAGAAAGGGACAAGTTTCAAGCTAATGACAAGAAACAGAAAACCATTGGTTCAATCGTATTTAGGAATGTCGAATCGGCAACAGCCTTCGTCAATTCCAAATTATCATAATCGAAGTCGTTTCTTATTGTCCAGGTATGAATTTCAATACGAGTTTTTCTTTGTAAGTTTGCTTGAATTATTGTAACATATTTGGTTTTGCTTCCTAATTGGCTCTGTTCGTTTTGATTCAAAATGATTCTGTTATAGTTTAAAACGATTTTGTTATGGATCCTGTACATGAGATTTTTATGCTAAATTTAGAACACGATTATGTTTTGATTTGACACGATTTTGTTGTGGTTGAATGTCGTTGGCTTTGATTTGGTTCTGATGATTTGATTTTGAAACAATTTTGTAGGATTGAATTGGTATGATCTTTTATGAGTGCGATGCATCATTATTAGGGATCGGTTTGATAAATACAATGTAGTCCATTAAACTGGAAAAATGACTCTGTTTTGTATTTAATCAAAATTCTCGTTTGGATTTTGGTTACGTTCGATCTGTGCAAAAGATCTATTCGCTAAAATCGTGGAACTGTGTTGGTTCATAACAATTGTATCGAACTCAAACTGTTTTATTCTTTCCTTTTGATTTGATTTGCAAACGATTGTTGCGTGTCTTGAGTTGGCACGATTGCTTGTATGAGTTGGATTGGTATCCAAAATAGGTTTGGTGTTTCTCTATTGGTTTTGATTTTCAAAAACGATTTTGTTAAGCTCAGATCGACATATCTCATCTCTTTTGAATTCATATGAAAAACTCGGCTAATAGTTCGTTTTGAAAGTGATTCAAGTGATGATTTTGTTGACTGTCAATCGATTATGTCTGCTCCCAATTGGAAATAACAAACGTTTGACAAATCTCACATATCATGTTACCAACTGATTAATTCATTTACGATTTCATTTGTTTCAATTTACATACAAGTTTCGATGTGATTTGCAAATAGCATGATCGCTTGTATATGTTAATATATTTCTATCAATTTGAAAAACGATCCTGTTGATTTCGATTGGATTCGAAAATGATTTTGTTGATGGTTGAAGCAACATAAACTGTTGGTGTTGATTTCAATTGGTTCATGAAAACGATTTCATTGCTGTCGAGCTATCCAATACGATTCTGTTTACCCGAAATTGTGATATCGAATTGAACAGAGTACATCTATCTCTGTAATCATTCGATTGATCATAATATTGTCTGCTCTCGAATTAGTATAACAGTTTTTTATTTGAATGATTCGTTTGTTTTCAAATAGCGATTAGTTATTTGTTTAATAGTTTGAATTTGATTCTTTGAGTTTTGAATTGGTTTTAAAAAAAAAAGATTATGTGTCTAATTTAGACCAAACACAGAATCGCAAGATTCTGTAGCTAGTCTTAGAAATTAGATTTTTATCAATTTATCAATAAGATATCCTCTAATCTTGTCTATTTTTGTCCTCTTTCAGGTGCATACGAATTTACAATGAGCTATTGGGCACGATGTGACAGTTAGGAGATACTTTGGATTTGGTTTTGTCTTAGGTTGTTAGCTTGAATTAGAAACTTGGGATATTATCCCATATTTGTGTAAATTGTTTTGATAATTCCCACAGGGATGTTTTACCCTATGGGAGATCTTTAAATACTTGTCATTTTTTGTAATAAACTCATCATCCTCACTGTGGGAGAACCAGACTATGGATTTATGATACAGACTGAGATGAAAGTTGATGTCTTGTAACAGCTTTCGCTTTCAATATATCAAACTTGTGTTTCAAGTTTTATTCATATTATTTTGCAGTCGATTATAGACTACTTTAGCTATCGTAATCTATTGCAGGTTGATGTGACTTGATTAATGTGTAATCTATATCTGATCTCTCTCTTATTCAAAAGTACAGCAATTAATTTGTTTCAGTTAATGAATCACAGATTTCTCTTCTTCGTTGATTGAATCACTTTGTACAAATCCTTACACGCAGTTTTATCTAAATGTTATGATTTGTAAATCATAAGATTGCTGTAAATTTGTATGTCTTGTTTGTCCTGTTATTAATATTTGAAAGAGTATAGCAGCTTTTCGTTTACGAGAAGATCATGGAGAATCTGGTGCGGGTTTCCTCCCACCAAACAGCTTAATCAACCATCATACACAGGACAAACCTGAAGCGTTAGTTCAGGTCAGTTTGTTATATCTTGTTTAATAGTTAATTAGTTAGTATAATATAAGTAGTTTAGATAAATATATTAATTTAGATACATAGTTAGAATTATTGTTTTAATTAGCTTAGATATTTTTTTTAGTTTGTTTCTTTTTCACAAAATTATAAAAAATCAAAAGACAATAGTTTAGCTGTCTTAGGATAGATTACCAATGAGTTTTGCAGGTTTTCATTTAAATCTGTAATCTATAAATATTGTACATTTGTGAATAAGATTTAATTATGTTAGTAGTTAGATGTTTAATTTCATAGAATTATTATAGTATTAGATAGTATATTGTATATATAATAGTTTAGATTGTTTATTAGTTAGTTTTAATTGTTATTTTTTATTTAGATTAGTTAATTTAGAGTAGTTTTGTTTTTGTTTACTTAGGACTTAGATCGGCTAATGGAGCCGCTAAACCCGTCAGGGTGGCTTATCCCAAACGGCTTGGGTTATTTAGACAACCCCGGACCGGATCCACTCTTCCAGTTGACGGATGGTCAATTTCGCCCGTCAACAAGGCTATCCCTCCAAATTGTGTAGACGGAAAGAGTTGGGACCTATTTTTTCAGTGATTACGAATGGCCCCAACCACAGGTTTTGGAACTTGGTGTGTTCCCCTTTTCCTTCATGAGTTTTATCCCATTTGAGAACCAAATCTCTTACCTCGAAGTTTCTATCCAAAGAAGAGTTTGAATCAAACCATATTTTCACAATTTGCTGATGCTGATCCAGCCTCTCCTTTGCTTGTGTTCTTACTTCCTCTAGTTTCAACAAGGCATTAGTTCAACTTTCAAGAGGAAGGCATTCCTCTTCTTGAACTTTCTATGATAATTGCTAAGAGGGAAGCAGAACATGAGGAGGGAGAATTGACTCTCTTCCGTAGACAAGAAAGAAAGGGAATTACCAAAAAAGGTTTTTGGTGTCACTCTATCAACCCAAAGTGCATTAAAAAGTGTGTTGTGCCATTTTTTGTGGTTTTCAGAAACTGTCCTCTTAATGATTTTTATAAAAAAAAATATCCGTTGATTCTACTAGGCCATTTCCTTGGGGGTAATAGCTGGCAGAATACTTCAGTTTAATCCCTTTATCTAAAGAAAAAAGACTCATATCAAGGGATGAAAAGTAAGAAGCATTATCAAAGACCAAACATTCGGGAATGTAAAATCTAGTAATGATATTCGAGTTAAGGAAAGATATTACCTGATTAGTGTTTACTGCTTTCAGCGGTGCAGCCTCGGACCATCTAGTAAAATAATTCGTTGTTGTAATGATGTATTTATGTTATTGTGAACAAATGGGGTTAATTGGCCCTATGATTTCAAGACCCCACTGTTGAAAAGGTGAATCCACTGAAACAAGTTACAAAGGGAATGTTGCCTTTTTTACTCGTCCAGCATCCTTTTGGCAGATTATGCATTTACGACATAATGCATGGGCATATTTGACCAACATGGGTCAATAGTAACCAGCTCTTAATACTTTGTGAGTGGTGGTGTCTCCACCGAAGTGCCCACCAGCTTCACCTGCATGAAGTTCAGATAATACTTTCTCTGCTTCATCTCTTTCCAAACAACGCATGAAAACACTATCAAAATTCTTTCGAAATAATACGTCGTTTATCAACTGGAAAGGTGCAGATTTTAGTCTTAATGCTCTTCTCTTTTTTGGATCAAGATGGCGAGGAGCATAATCATGTATTAAATAAAAATTAATATCATCAAACCAAGAATTAGCAACAACTTGTGTACAGCTGATTTGTTTTTTGTCATGTTGGTTTACAGTTGAGGAATTGATTTGACTTTCTTGTTCTTTAACTGAATCAGCAATTAGTTTACATAGGCCTTGACCTATGACAATTTGTGCAGGGGTTATTTCAAGGTCATACTCTTGTAATGATGTCATCCATTTTTCCATTTTTTCACCCAATTCCTTTTGTACTAACAAGTTTCTGACAGCAGGATAAGGAACAATGACTTTAGTTCTAGATTTCAGCAAATATGATCGAAAGTGTTTCACTGCTTTAAAACAGCATAAGCATGTTGATCTACAGCTGGGTAGTTAATCTCTGCTCCTTTGAAAGCTGATCTCATGAAGGCAATAGGTATTTCATTACTTTCAGTATTCTTTTGGGTTAACACAACAGCATAAGATCAGTTGGAGGCAAAAGTGTACAGAGTGAAATCTTGCGAGAAATCAAGACTCATCAAGGAAGGGGCTTCCACTATGGATTTTTTTATGGAATCAAAGGCTTGATTTTCCTGTGGTCCCCAATGATACTAAACATCCTTTTTAATTAAATTCTGCAATGGCCTTACCATTTCTAAGAAACTTGGGACAAACCTTCTGACAAAGTTAATCTTGCCTAAAAGTGACTACATGGCTTTCTTGGAAGAGGGAGGGGAGAGTTTAGCAATATCTTGAGTCCTTTCAAGATCGATAATCATTCCATCTTTGGACACTATGAACCCAAGTAATTTTTCTTTCTCAACTGCAAAGACCGATTTCTTAGGGTTGAGAGATATGCCATACTTGCAGCATCGTTCTAGGACAACCCTAAGGTGAGACAAATGATCTTTCTTGTTTTAAGAGAAAATGGTTACATCATTAATATAGACCACCACTGATTGATTTAGGAGGCCACGAAAATAAATGTTCGTTTCTCTCTATAAAGTGTCCCCGACATTTATAAGACCAAAATGCATCTTCCTGTGGGCATAAGTGCCCCATGGGGTACGAAAAGCGGTTTTGAGTTGATCTGAGGGAGACATAAGGACTTGGTTGTATCCCGAAAAACCGTCCAGCAGAGACAGTCTTTCGGAACCATAAACTTGTTGGAGAATTTGTTCCATTGGAGGAATGGGATAATTATATTTGTTTGAAGCTCGGTTCAAGTTACGAAAATCGACAAAGAGTCTAATTTCACCACTTTTCTTCCTTACAGGAACTAGATTAGACACCCATTGTGTGTGTCTCACCGGGAAAATTATCTTTGCATTCAATAATTTATTTAGTTCTTTCTTGACAGTGGGTTCCAACTTAGGGTGCATCTTTCTCAGCTTCTGATGAAAAGGTTGAGTCTGGGGTTTCATGGGGATGACATGTCGTATGATATTAGGATCAAATGTTTTCAGGTCATCATATGTCCAGGTGAAAACGTCTTTGAATTCTTTAAACAATTTTATAAAAGAAGATCGTTCTTTCTCATAACATCCTTTTCCCAAATTAATGTTTTGGGGATTTTCTTTAGTCCCTAAGTTGATTGTTTCATAAACTAGAGATTATCTATTTGTTTTACAATTTAATAACCCTCTAAACTTATCATGAAAGTCATAAAACTTTTCTAGTCTTACCACGGATTTAGGAATAGAGTTTACCAGATCAGATGTCAATCTGGGAGATCTGGGATCTGATATTACCGTGAAGTTGCAGAGATTTTCATCGTGAGTGCCTTCATCGATAATTGCACCTTGAAAAGTGTCCTTCATATGCAATAAGTTAATGATTTTTTGATCATCGTCAAAAACTCTCCAATTGGTGATGTTGTCTGGGATCGATGGCTTGAACAATAATTCAATCGAAAATGCATTCGAAGAGAGACCTTCTACGGGAAAAACTTTAGAAGTGACATTAGCCAATAGGTCAGCCTCAAAATTACTTAATCTAGGAATGGAATTGATGTTAAATGCTAAAAATTTATGTATCAAACTCCATACCTCGGTTTGGTAACTTCTCATATGCGGTGACAAGCAGTGTATGGAGTTTCTTACCTATCTAACCACTATCTCCGAATCACCAAACACTATTAAATTTATTACATCCATATCCAAATATTTCTTAAGCCCTTGTAGAAGTGCTTCGTATTCGGAAGTGTTATTAGTGCATTCGAACTCTAATCAACAGGCAATGAAAATTTTATTACCTGTCGGGTCGATGAGTACACATCCTGCACCAGTTCCTTCTTTGGATTTGGATCCATCGAAGTAAAGTGACCATATATGAGCTTCGTCAATAGTCTTTGGAAAATGTGGCAGAGTTGTTGACTGAGTATAGGTCATGAGCTCTGATTATTGCTCTGGATCGGTGATGGAGGAAGTTTAGGCCATGAAGTTACCAAAGAAGGTGTTATTTCCTTGCATTTCAAGTGAATTAGTAGTTGCGGTAAAAGGTTTGTTTGGGTCATTTATATATGTCATGGTATGCTTCAGATAGCGTTCACAGTTTATCCTAATTTTATTTGGATGCCCATTTTCTGGTAACCACAAATGAGACCAATCTGTGGCAAAGTACCCATGCAGTTGTTCGGACCAATCCTTGCTCAAGAACAAACCATAGACTTCAGGGATGTCAACAACAATGATGTCAATAATTTGGTGAACCTTAGGATTAGAATATAATCTAACCAAAACATTATTAAGTTCGTCAATTACCTTAATGTTTGTCCGATCGAGCTGAATGATTTTAAGACTAGAAGGATGAAATTATGCGTTAATTTTTTGGCAAACAGATAAAGGCATCACATTCGACGATGCACCAGAATCCACCATGCAATTATGTACATTTCTATTTAAAATTTCAAAAGTTAATAAGAAAGGTGGGACATTTTTACAAGTATTAACAACAAAATTCTGTTGATTTTTAGCCGTTGTCCCTTAAACAATTTTATCTACATTAGATACATTTTTTTCAGTCAGATCCCTTTTATTTGGGGGTTTGAATGTCGTTTTAGTAGGGATCTTATGGGATGTCTTAGAACTGATTTCTGCAGTTTTCTTGTTGTTAAGATCATTGTTCTTACTGTTTTCTGCGATATTTTGAAGCATTTTCTGTAGAATAAGAGGAAATTTCAAAAGCTGGTAAACAGAAATATTAGCCCACATTTTCTTTAGATCTTCAATCAAGTCATATTCTAAAACTAGGGCTGCTAAACTCTATTTTATTTCAGCTTGTTTTGAGTGTTTTGAAGGCACATTATTACTCATTTCAGAAGATGGTTCGCTATGTTCTTTGCTTCTTGTGTTGTAAGGGTGAACAGTTTCAAAGTTTGCTTGAAAGATATTGTCAGAAAAATGTCTGAAGATATTGGGAGATGACTCCTCTTCTTCAGCTACTTCTTTCTCAACTATGTCTTCAAAACTTTCAGGAGGGGTAGAGTTATCATGTGCTTCAAGAATAGTTTGCAAAGTGTATTGTAAGATTTCAAAATTAATACCTTCAGGGGTAGGATTTGGTCGGTTTGGGGGAAAAGGTTTTCTAAAAGGAGGTTTAAAAATTCCTTTGCTTGAGGATTCTTTTTCGTCCAATCTCTTCAAGTATACAACTTGATTCGATAATCTTTGGACAACCTTTTGAAAACTTTCTAAGTATAGAGTTTATGGTTGGCTTTTGGCTTGGGGAGGCCATGCAAGGATTTTGATTTTCTTTTTTGAGGATGAAGTTGTTTCAGATTCACTATTGAGATTGTCTTTCAAACTTAATATGTCATTTTCAATTTGGCTTGCCTCCTCGAAGGATTCCAATAACAGACCTTTTAGACCTTTTAACCCAAATTGTTATATTATTGTGCAAGGCTTTGGTGTAATATGCGACAATTAGACTTTCTGTAGGCATTGAATTTGCAGGAATTCGATTCTTTAACATGAGGAATATTTGGTTAAAATATTTTACTTTATCCTTAGGGTTCATTTTTAGGTTGGAGATTTCCATTACCAAGACTTCAAGGGTTTTATCGTCTCCAAACTTCTCTAAGAAATAGGTTTTGAATTTGTCCCAAGAGACAATGGTCTGGGGCTGTTGGGAGAAATACCATGTAGAGGCATTCCCTCAAATGTATAAGGAAAGAGTCTACATACTACATCTTCATTCTCTACACTTTGGAGTCTAATGGCCAACATGAATTTTTTTATGTGATGTTCGGCAGATTGCTTAGAATCTGGATCAAATTTAGGTAACCATTTCTCCGGGTGTTTTGGAAATGGGTGTTGGGGTCCAGGTATAGCCATGACATCCTGATCAAGCCATGGTTTTGTGGGATTGTTTTGGTTTTCCATGGATGTAGGTGGTGTCGAAGGCCGAGATGGTTCAGATGAGGAACTACCTTCGTCAGAGGATTCTCCTCCTAAAGAGGATGGAGATGAATGAGGTGGAGAAGGTGGAATATTATATCCTCCAACTCCAAGAGTAGGGGTATGGTCAAGATCTGTGATATTATCTCCTAAAGGATCTAAACGTAGACCAGTGCCTTCAAGTTGCACTCGGATATCCAAGAAATCTAAAGGTTGATTGAGAGGGCTAATAGGTTGTATGATACGAGCCAAATCACTGTGTGTCCTTAAGAGTGACAGACAAACATTTCTTGTACATCGCCCCCTTGAGGGTTTGGTGTTACTGGCTTAATGGGAATGTCAGTATTTTCGTTCGAGGTAGTTTTTGTTTCAGAAGTAACGTTTTTGTCTAAGAGACTACGTGTTACTACAGGGGAGCGAGTGTGTGGGGGTGGAGTTTTACGACTTCCACGTGCCATCAAGTGTATCCAGGCCCTCCTTCTAGCGCCATTTGTTGGCGAACAAAATTGATCGTCTGTCAACTAGAAGAATGAGTCAGGTATGGGTTTGTCTAAGTAACCCAAGCCCTTTGGTGTAACTCATTCTGACGGGTTTAATGGCTCTGTTAGCTAATCTAAAATCCTAAAAATAAAAACAAACAAAAGAAGGAAATAACTAATTAATTTCTAAACACTATATTATATATGTACATATACTCTAATATAACTATTGTAGGTGTATTTAAGAAGAAAATATACAAATCTCACTTATGTACATCATTTACAAATTGCAAGTTTTAATCGAAACTTACGAAATCAATGTGCAAATGATTTCTTTTAAGAAGCAGATAAAGAAAGCACATTAAAATATTTTATGTTTCTTTTATAAATCTAACTAATCTTGAATTGAATAAACTATGAAACACAGATGTGCAGGTAGTCAAAAGATAATCTAGACATTCTGGTTTCATTAATATGTAAATGACAGAAATTAGAAACACAATGAAGCTAACTTGTTGTTAGTTCATGAGATGTGTCCAAGCCATCTGTATGAATGAAGAACATCCAACTGCCATGCCTACGAGATAAATCTACAATAGACTTTATACTACGACTGTTTTGAATAAATTCATAAAAAGTATTGGCAATTGAGGTTTAATGACAGAGTAGGGAACACAAATTGAACCTTGTGATCTTATGATCGCAAATAATTACAGCAAGAAAAATCTGAGTGTAACGCATTGTATTTCATCATTCAACTAAAAATCAAAGATAAATCCTATCATTCGAATTGAAAATATGATCACAGTGTTAATATCTGGAGCAACAAATTATAGACGATATTTATAACATAAGTATCCCAAACATAATAGATCACTGAGTCTAAAGCCACCAGACCTATTAATATACCAGGAGTAACAAAACATGAATGAAAACACCACTCACAAACGGCTAAAGCCAAAATGCTATGTGTTATTTCATTTAGTCTTGGAATCATTCATCCATCTTCTGCTCTATGCCAAGATGATTTCCTTTACAAAATATAGAGTATTTAAAGAGTTTATGAAATCTAAACTTCCTATCTTCTAAGATAGGATCAGATCTCAAAAGATCTAAACATTACAAATATAGAGGGCCTAGAGCCACTCATGATCAAACTATATCTTCAAAATTTAAGAATGTTTTTTCCTATTTACAAAACAAACAAAAGGAGATAGCTAATCAACTAAGTCGAGCATGTTCCATCCCATAAGATCAACATCAGATATACCCTGTCCTAAAAAAATGAAATGAGAGCAAGTTAAATATTTTATTAACTAACAATTTATAAATTTTATATGAAAAATGACTTGGCTACAGAATCTCTCGATTATGTAGCTAGTCTTATTATTGGTAACAGAAATCCAAGTTGATCTAATTTGATTTAAAAAAGCAACAAAAAAAAAATGATTGTAATAAGAATCAACTTACCATTTAACTAATAACAAAAAATGGATCAAGATATCTCAGAATTTGTTACGGCCTTTACACTGTCAGCATTTTTTATAAAAATATTGCATGTCCTTTTTAAACACTTCGCTTGTCTCTGTGCATTTTCCTTGAGTTCACAGTTTTCATTTTCCAACGATTCATTGTGAGTTGTGAGAGCTTTGATCCTTGCTTGGAGAATGGGGATAGGTGTATAGTACTTCCCTATCCAATGCAAGCCAACTTCGCAATGCACAGCAGGGGTGATCTGTTGAGGGAGCATATAATTGGGTGCAAGAACATCAATGCTACCCGTTATCGGCCTTTGACCGAGATTAATACCAGTAAACCCCTTGTTATCTTTGAGACATGGTGGGAGATCATTGACATAATCAAATGGTTGATTAGGATCCGGTTTGGGACAATTTGGATCATCTTCTGCAAGAAACCTTTCAATCTCGGAGTTTGAATCCTCATGGATCTCGATTGAATCGATCGAGCTCACATGAGGCTTGGATTTATTACGCAAAATCCTTGAAATGAGTCGACCATCCCTCTTATTACGAAACCCTAACAATGCTTGATTCTTTTTCGATTGTTTGCAAAGTTTTTTATTGTCTTATTTTTCAATAGGGTTAGGGAAGACAATCGATCCATGTACAAGAGTTTCAATAAACTTAGAACTAACATCATGTTGCCCACATAAAAGTTGATCGGGTAATGCCCCTTCACGAGGGTTTTCCTCCAAAAATTTTGGCTTTCCAGTTGAGAAATCAAGACATTTTTCTATCATAGGCTTATCCATCACAGGGGTTTCTATAGGAATTTTTGTGACAAAATTATTTCGAACTAAGAACCCATCCAAATCATCACCCAGGGTTTTCAAACGATGAACTAGCAATATTTTAATTAAACTATGGTGAAAGAGTCTAGAGTCGAGGATTTGCTTCTTGTATCTTTTTGACATTTTGTACAAACTTCTTAGCAAGTAAAACAACACATTTAAATGGAATCCAATAAAATGCATGAGCAATTACACATGGTAAAGGAAAACCAGGCCATAACGACCTTCACAGGTAATAAATTGTTTTAAAACTGCTAACAGACCATGCCATCTAACCTTGAGCAGGGAGACTGGAATACCTTTGTCACGGCAGTCAATATTTTTGGAGGTAACAAAAATACTCCAGGGAACTTTGTCCAATTTTTTATTCTTGAACCACTTCTAACCAGTGAGAGGGATCCTTGTTGCTTCACTCAAAAACTCTTCGATGACCTCCAACTGAATATCACCAACCTTTTCTCTGTATCCATCAAATGTTAGGGCGAATTCTTTGGCCACTTGCAGGTTATACCCCTGGAACTTCTTAATAAACATATCCCAACCCTGGTTTTTCAGATCCTCACTCGCATCATCATGAAGCAACAATGCTTGAGAGCCATTCATCTCTACTCGAACAACAAGGGCCATTATGGGTTCGAACAGACTATAACAACGGTGACTCAAACTAACTGTGGGTTTAGATGACAGTGGTAAGAGGGATAAGTCTGAGTGGATACCATGAAAACAAAATAAGAAGAGAACCTGTGCGATAATAGCATACACATGAAGGTCTCAGTTATGGGATTTTCACACTCTTGGTAATGAACGCTTTGAGTACATCACACTACACAAACTCTTAACCCGAAATGAGAGGCATGTCAACTCTCTCTGCCAGCCAAAACGAAGTACATGATACAGTTCTGGTGTGTTTAATTCCCACATTGTGTGATGGGTATAATAGATTTGCAAAGGTTAGGAATGGATATGTTTTTACAATCCAAATGCAAATTGATTTTTGGTATAATAGTTAATTTACAAAGGATCCAAATAGATAAGATTACAGTCCAAAAGAAAATCAACATAAGTATTTCATCAATATTTGATAAGGTCAAAAAGAAAAATCATTCGAGTAAGAGACATGAGGTAGATGTAAGCACATTGACCCTTTTAAAAACCAAGCTTTGGATAGATTTAATCCTCGTCTTCCGACAAGAGGGTCTTAATCCTCTGTTGAATTTTTTACTCTCCTACACTTGTTGTTGCTAGGTGTATTTTCTAAATGCTTCGGTTGAGCGTATCAACTACTTTGTTCTCTTTTCCTTTTATATGATTTATTTTGAATTCAAAATCATTGATCAATGCCATCCACCTGGATTGTCTATCATTCAACCTTGGTTGGTCAAACAAATACTTCAGACCATAATGGTCATTCATGAGGATAAATCTCCTCCCGAGCAGGTAAAGTCTCCACATCTTCAACACATGTACAATTGTGGTAAGATCTAGGTCACAGGTAGCATACTTATGCTCATGTTCATTCAGACTTCGTGATTCATAACAAACCACGTGTCCTTCTTGCATGAGGACTCCACTGAGTCCCTCCTTGCAAGCATATGTGCAAACCAAAAATTCTTTTCCTGGGTCCGCAATCCTTAAAACATGGGCATTGGTCAACAATTGTTTCAATTGTCAGAAACTATCTTCGCACTTTGGTGACCTCATGAATCTCTTTCCCCTCCTTTGTATTGGTGTAATCAGATTTTTGATATTGGAGAATCCTTTGATAAATCTCATGTAATATCTAGCCAATCCCATGGAGGATCTCACTTCCATCACATTTCTAGGGGTTGGCCAATCCGTGATTGTTTTGATATTTGCAGGGTCTATTGTGACTCGTTCGGTTGAGATTACATGGCCTAGATACTGGATTTCCTTTTTAAAGAAATCACACTTGTTGAATTTGGCATATATTTGGTGCTCTCTTAACACCTGTAACACCATCCTGAGATGTTCTTCATGCTCCTCTCAATTCTTGGAATACACCAAAATTTCGTCCACAAACACTAATACAAACTTTTCTAAATACTTGTTAAGCACACTATTCATTAAACACATGAGTGTAGTTGGTGCATTTTTAAGTTCAAACAACACCACTACAAACTAATAGTGCCCATACCTTTTCTTAAAGGTTGTCTTGTGGATTTCTTCATCCTTAATCATGACTTGATGATATCCCGATCTCAAATCTATTTTTGAGAAAACTGTAGCCCCTATGAGTTAGTCAAATAGATCATATATTCTAGGCAAAGGGTACTTGTTCTTGATGGTCATCTTGTTTAGATGTCGATAATCGATGCATAATATTAAGGTTCTATCCTTCTTCTTTGCAAACAGGGTTGGTTCTCCCCATGGGGACACAGTCGATCTGATGTAAGATTTTTCCATAATTTCTTTCAATTGCATCTTCAGTTCCACCAACTCTAGTGCACTCATCTTGTAAGGCACTCTCGATGTTGGCACTGCTCCCATCATGAGATCATTCGAAAATTCAAGGACTCTTTTCGGAGGTAATCTAAACACCTCCTCCATATACACATCCCTGAACTCCCATAACACTCAATGTTCTTCAACCTTGAGCTCACCACTTTCTGTTGAATTTAGTATTTGTATAGCATACATAGGACACCCTCTTATGCTAAAATTATTGAGTTGTAACGCTGATATTTCTCTCATAGAGACTGACTTTTGAATGCCTTGAAAAAAATTTGTATTTCCTTCCTCATTTTCACATTCTAGATTTTTCTCATAACAGTTTAATTTTTCCTTATGGGCGGCTGACCAATCCATTCCCAACAACATGTCATAAGAGCCAAGGGGTAGAACATTCAAATCTGCTTGGGACCAAAATCCCTCTATCCAAATTGGACAATCTTGAACGACCTATGTCATTTTCCTCTTTTTTCCAGTGGCTAACTGAACTAGCCACGCTTTGGTGTTCTTCTTTCTCTGTAATGAACATGCCTCAACCAGTCGAAGAGAAAATATTAGATCATGGTTCAATTAAAATAGAGATTAGTTATTCAGTAATGATACCTTCCAATTCCACCACAGAGGCTTGGTGGTGTACTTGCCAATTTTCTACCACTGCATATATTCTCGGTATGCTCTTGGCTACGTAGTTTACTGTAGCTTCCCCTTATACGTTATATACTCTTCTACTGACATGTTTTCTATGGGGACAATCCCTCAATAGATGTGGCTCTCCACACCCCCATCATTGCAAAGTTCCTTTCGTGGGATCCTATTTTCTTTCCTTTTCCTGCTCTACTGGCTTATTCCTACTTTGGGATAGAAAATTTTGTTGATGCACACTCCTGCTTGGATAACCCGACTATGAATCCTTCCCATAATTATTGTGGAGAAAATACTTGAATCCCTTCTTCTGGAATCCACTCTTTTCCTTTCTTTTCTAATGCTTAGGAGACTCATGCTTGTGTTTAAACTTATCGTAACAACATTTATCCTTCTGAATGGTGTCTTCCAGAGTCTTGGGCTTGTCAAACTCAATTCGATATTGGTATGATTGTGGAAACCCATTGAGAAAACATTGGAAACTTTCTTTCTCGTCCTTAAGGTAGGGAACATACCTCAATAGTTCCATAAATCATTTTTCATACGCCTTCAAGGTAAGTTTCCCCATTGTAAGCTCATAGAATTCCTTTATTTTGTCATCATAATACTTTTTGGATAGGTAATCCTTGAAAAAGTGTCTCTCAAAGTGTCTCCAGGTTAACTTTATTTTCTTTATTATTTTTTATTTATTTTAGGTCTTCCCACCAAATGGAAGCCCCTCCATTCAGGTTAAACACTGCAATCCTTGCCTTGGTATTGTCTACGTAGTTATGTACTCAAAAGTAATTTTTCAAGTTAAATAGCCATGCTTCAGCTTCCTCTCCTTTCTTAATTTCACCATCAAAGGTAGGTGGATTAGCCTTATTGAATTCTTCAATCAAAAAACTCTGAGATTTCTTCCTCTTTCTCCTCTTAGAAATATTAAATTTTGTGCCACTACTGGACTATCCTATTGAATTAGTCTTTGGACCAGAGGACTCTGTAGAAATACCTCCACTCGGTCCACCTCTTTTAGTGCCTTGACACTTTCTTTTGGAAGAAATATTTCCTGCATCGTTGTGATCCATTCCATGTTTTTAATTATCTGAATAGGTCTTCAACCTCTCTAACTGTTGTACCTATGCATTGTTAGGACCTTGTTGCAGAATGTTTTGAATTTTTGACAGACTCTACAGTAGAACCACATTCAACTCTACTTGTTCGACATGGGCTCTCATAAGCCTCTCATTATCCACCTTCAGACTTCTCACTATGGCGATCAAATATGGAGGGGTTTCCCTATCCCTATGATCGTTAGATTATTCATCTTTGAGGTCCAAGAGGTCATCCATGTTGTGTTGTACCATTCACTTCTGTGAGATTTTTCAATTCAGTCTACATGATGAAACAACAATCATCATTAGCATTTCATTTCAGTATTTTGACTCATGCATAACAGACAACATAAATCATTTTTAAGAAACCTTAAGCGGTCTTAGTAACGCATTCAAGCCTAGGGTTTGAACTGTGCTATGACACCACTCTCTAACACACCCAACCCCTAAATATCCTTTTAAGGGATGGGGTATTATAATTATTACTTTTCTCAATTATCTCAATCCCCTTCTCTTTCTAGCATCATCTTCTACTCATCGAGAGATTTCCAACGGTTGCAATTTCACTCAAAATTGATCTCTAGATCAAAATTTATGGCCTTTCCAAGGTTCTTTGATCTTCGACCTATATCTTTTTGACACGTGGCATCCACGTGACACCTCGACACACTCGCCATCTGACATGACGACTACATTTCACCTACATGGTGCATGTAAATTCTTCCACGAGAAGGTTATGCTCCACATGGGACCATCAATGTTATCATTTGGACTCTTTGTTGGTACTCTCATCACTCACCTCTGATGGATATGGTATTGAAGGATATTCCCTTTTGATTCCATCTGTTTGGGGATAGTACAACTCAAGCAGTTTCCCTGCTCTGAAATCAAGGTATTGAGGAATATACCCTTCTTCTTGATGGACGGTCGTAAGCATAAGTCGCAATTTCCCGATAGATGGTTGAGATTGATTTGGGGCCTCAAGTTCTCCCACCAAGTTGACCCCACTTGACTCATCCACTTTGGTAAGTGACACCTGTCACTCTAAACTCACTTCGACTGCTCCACTAGAATGCCACATCATCCATGACATTATAACTACATTCCATTGACTTATACAAGACTCACGGCAGATCAACGGATATCGTGTCATCTCTCCATTCACCGACCTACCGTCAAGATATTCCCTCTATTGAACTCGCAATCCTAAGCCATCGTAGGATTACTCAAAATTCATTGAAGTCGTACTCTAAAAATGAACAACGTTGAGCCAGCTAGACTCGTGCTCAATCCATTCACCTAATCAACTACTGGCACATGTCTTCGCACTGACGCTTCCCGTCAGCTCTCACCCTTCTGAATTACTAGTGGGACCTGTAATAATCATAATTATCAACGGCTGGGAACTCATCCCTCCCACTTCTGAATCTACGGTTCAAATTGGCCTGACTTTGGGGTCTTTTCTTCGGAGTTATTCTCATGGTACATGCGATTTCCTTCTGAAGGTCTCACTCTGATAGGTTTGTTTTAGAGTCCTTTCCACAGCATCTGAGGGATCTCTCCAACACGACGACTATAACTACCCATCGATCAATAGTCACGATCTCTTCAGATCAACGATTGTGGTTCTTTGTTGACCAACACAAGGTTTACAGAGTCATAACTATTCCCTCTAAGGACTTATCCATTTTTCGAGTCTTGCAAGACTTCGGCCTCTAAATTTCGAGGACTCCATATGATTCTGAAGCCTTTACAAACTGTCAAAATTAAGGCTAAGGCCTCGCATGAGTTGCAGAATCTCCACACAGGGAACATATAGGGTATTTGAGTAGGTAGCAGTTTGTATTCATTCATTTTTATGATCTAACCAAGCATTAGTATACATCACAACATAGCTCATATTACCACAATCAATTCATAGGCTAAGTATACAAACAGTCTCTTGGATTTAAACATTAACATGTACTAACACATAATTGTTCTATTCATGAGCATTCACATAAATTTCTCACATTCAGTCCAGTACAGATGAACACTTATCTGATAAGGAAATGATCCAATCCAACTGAATGAGAGAGGATGTCTTTCCTCCCAACCTTAGGCCTTGTTGTAGAGTCACTTCCTACAACACRCCACCCCCGTGCCAAGCCGTGATACCACCAAGGAAATTGACTCAGCACGGTTTCTAGTCTACGATGATCTTAGAAGGTTACTCTCTTTCTTCCTCTGACACAATAGAAGTTTCCACTTCCCATTGAGCTTTGGGTATCTACAAKTTTATCAGGGGGTTTCTCAACTATATTTCCTTTGCACAAGAGAGTCCCTTATCTTCTTAACAGTCCCTCGATGACTTCCCCTTACGAGTGTCAGTTTTTGTCCAGTAAGCACCAATATGTAGCCTATTATTGCTCCAATTCAGGAATCTAGGTCATCTATGTTTAGTGTGATCATAAACAACTTGGACAAGCTTCCTATTTTCTTCCAGAAAGATATCATTTTCTTTCTCAGTCAACACATCCGCACTTATGTTCTTTGTTGCTCATCTCTGAGCCTTTTTATTTCCTTCTTATTCCATAGGTACCATATTTGTTTTCCAGGGTCTCTCTCCATACCACTCTTGTCTGCGCATCTAACTTTTTCCTTCCATATATGGTCTTCTTCTCCATCCCCTCAGTATCTTTGTAGTGTCCTGCAGACATAACATGCAATCCACCCTTTCTCAATATGAAGGGGCGGTTTGTGGGATGTTCTCGTCAGTCATTCAATTGGTCATTCTTTCTATATATGCATGGTCCAAGTGTTGTAGTAATTACTACTCAACCACCTCTATGATATTCCCTTTAATGATAATGTGGTCTCCTCCATCATTTTGGTTTGTTGGTGGGTGAAATCATCATGTTTGTAAGAATTTATTAGATTGTTGTGCAAGCTTCCTATTTTCTTCACTGATGCATCTCATCTCTATTTCACTCAACCATCACATCGGTCCTCTACTTCATTAATTTCCTCTGGTGTATCATGGCTAGTACTTATCAAGGTTTTTCCCTCTCAGCTGGAAGTTTGGTGTTTATATTAAATCAAAACACAATTACATGCCTCATATTGTTAACATATGAAGTTTGTGCATAATTACAGTCTTGGGAGAAAATAGGGTGTTACATATCCTTACTGCCAAATAATCTAATTACAGTAAATTCTTCAAATAATTCATAAACCCCTTTTCCGGAGAGAAAGGCAATTGCTTCCAGGGATAACCTTGATGTACTATGTCCAAATATTAATTTTTTGAATTCTGAGATAAAATTGTTATGAACTTGGTAGAAATTATATTGGTATTTATGCCTATACAAGAATAAATACCATGCGTACACTGGTTCCAACTTAAAATCAACATGTTTTTCCCATGGGAAATATTCAAACACATGGCCATAAGCAATGACGAAAATGAGCTAAGAATTCATATAGAACCTTTGAGACTTTTTGAGGTTATTTAGTGGGAAGGAAAATTCACTTGAGATGAGAAAACCCCAATCAATGATAGATTTTTCATGCAGGGCATAATGCATAGCATATATAACATTTATTGATACAAACATAGTAGATTCCAAACCGATAATGCCGGAAAATAACCATGCAAATTCTCTGTACGGGTATTTTAACGACTTTACCTTGATTTTGGAAGTACCAGGATTACAGTTTGGATCTTCCAAGTAGTTGCTCAGAAATTGTTTCCTCCCTGGTGTTGCTTCATAAATCCATCGGCTTCCTCACTCTTGAATCGCATAGTTGGTGTAGGGAGTCATAGCATTTTAGAAAATGTTAAGTATGAATGTGCAAAATGATGTATGGCAAGTGCAAAAAATGTGTAACATGGATATGTAGAGTTGCTGACCTAAATACTTGTGAACACTATTTCGGGAAAGGGTGAGAAACTCTGCATTGGGATTGAAAATTCAGTTAAGTGTTAGGAGAGATACGGACTAGCGAAGTTACGGACCTGGGGACTCAATGGAAGACTAAAAGGGAATCTTGTGGGTATGCAACTACTTTGGTGGAAAATTCAACTAAGTATCGAAAGAAAATGGAAAAGGAAAAAAGAAGTCAAGTGTTTTGATGAATGCAGGTTTGCGGACCTGGTCATTCAAAAAATGTTTGACAATTGTCATGCAGCTCCAAATCCTCATTTTCGAAAAACTACAAAGTATAAAATATGAAAGTGAATTAAAAGGTAGTGAGAGATAAAAGATAAGAAAAGTCAATAACGTGAATGAAGACCTACGGTATAACGGACCTGGGGTTTTGAGATTTGTGTTGGCTCAGTCCGCATTATTCGAAAAATGACTAAGTGCTTGGAAAATTCTGATATGGGAAAAGAAAGGTAAAGAAAACAAGTAAGAAAAAAGTGAAAGAGAAATTCTAAGAGTGGCTAGAATGAAAAGCACTAAACTGATCAAAAATACGGATCAAAAATGACCTCACCTTGTATGTTGGCTCTTTTACCTTGGATAGAAGTGTATGTTGGAGCTATTTTGACCACCATTTGACTATTTGACCACCTTCGAGAAGGGGTGTCCCCTCTTGGAGCTACATTGTATCATGTTTGACCTTTTCTAAGAGGATTTTATACTTTATGAGCATATATTTATGTATTTTATTATTATTTTACCTTTGCTCATGGTTTTATTAGACCAAATCATTTTGGCTCATGGTATTGAGATAGAAATTGGTATTGTAAAGTTGTTTTGAGGCACCTCTTCTCCTATAAAAGAGTTTTCTCCATTCATTTTCATTCATTGGAGAATAAAGAAAGGAGATCTTGTTATAGCCTGTGTTTATTGTTTCTAGTGGTATATTTTTTCTTCAATGAGAAGATCAATTGGGTTTATTGTGTTGATGTGGAGGTAATTTCATGTAATAGGAGACAAGACAAGGAGGTAGAAGCTAGCTCTAGTTCCTTGCTTTTCTGAAAATCCTCTTATGATTATGATGTATTTAGGAAGAAAATATGCCTGATTTGTTCTTATTATGTCATTGTTCCTTAAATATGTTTTTCATGCAATTGGTTGTTTGTTGTTTATGTTTAAACCCCTTTCAACCAAGAATTTGATCCCTATCCAGATTAGTGTTTCCTCCCCCAACCTTAGGTGAGGGAAGACACTAACAATATTCATCCCATACATCTTAAAAAATTTAATAACCCCATGGCCCAATGGTAGGCAACTTCTTCACTACTTCTTCAACCAAAACTTTTACATTTTTTATTTTCTGTGCAATCTAGGGTTTCTATAATGTTTGATCTCAAATCTAGATTACCTTGCGCTTCATGACAAATATTTTTCTGATTATCTTGCTGACCAATTTTTTTTCAACTAAGTTATACTTAGCTAGCATAGAAGTTGTTATCACAGGATTTAGCATTTGTGCAAAGCTTTCACAAGATACCAAACTTGTGTAACAATTGGAATTAGTTTTCACTATCACATAGATAAGTACTTCCCTCATTTTAGTGATGGATGGAGATACAACACAAGGGAGGATTCCTTTGTGACCTCAAAGGATTCTATAGCAAGCTAGAGGCAAGTCTACACCCCCCTATCTTGGTCACTTGAAGATATAGACTAGGTATAGGAGAATGGGGTAGGTTAGGAAGAGTTTAGACAAGGAAATTGGTTGTATGTGTGTGACCGAAGTGTTCCAATGCATAAAATAACCAAAACCAAGTCTAAGAAGTGAAATATGAGGCCCCAAATAGTAGTTATAAATGAAGGAGGGTTGTTGTAGTAAATATTGAAATAATTAATGGTCTTGTATCGGCGAAATATATTTGTAACATCAACAAGAAATTAGCCCTCAAAATTGCCAATAAAATCTTAAAATATAACTCCTAATGAGTGGAATAAGATCGAAGTGTCCAACAATGATTTTAGCTTTCTTAAACCACAATATTTAGTAAGTTATCAACAATTTAGACAATCCCTAATGGTTGTAACTAAATTTTATAACATCAACAAGTTATTGAGTGAATTGGCAAGTCATTTGGTTATATTGAGCATGAAAAAGTGATTAAGAATCCACCCAACAAGTTACCTTTTGAAATAGAGTGGGTTATTAGAGTTTGCACACACTTGTAAGCAATAAGACTAGTGTCGTTTTACTTTCTTTGAGAAAATGGAGTCAATCCACACTTTGAATTTGGACTTAGATAGCCAAGCAGAGTGAGTATTGGGAACCCTAAGACTATATATTCATAGGCTTAGGACCAATTCTTCAAGAAAACGAACCCTAGGGTCTATGTAACACCCTATTTTCTCCCAAGAATGTAATTATGCACAATATTCATATGCTAATTATAATATGAGGCATGTAATTGCGATTTGATTTAATATAAACACCAAACGATTGACTGAGAAGGAACAACCTTGATAAGTATTGGCCATGATACACCAGAGGAAATTGATGAAGTAGAGGATTGATGGGATGGTTGAGTGAAATGAAGATGAGATGCATCAATGAATAAAATAGGAAGCTTGTACAACAAGCTTAGTTATGCTTACAAACATGATGATTTCACCACCAGCACACCATACTAATCGAAGAGACCACGTGAACATTAAAGAGAATGTCATAAAGGTGGTTGAGTATTAATGACTGTAGTGATTGCCCATGCATAGAAAGAATGTCCAATTGAATGATTGAAAAGAATGTACCACACACTGCCCCTTCAAATTGAAAAAGGGAAGATTGCAAGTTATGTGTGCATGATTAAATAGAGAGTCTGAGGGAATGGAGAGAGAAGGAAGAAGGCAGTGCAGGCAGTAGGAGAGAAGGAATGGAGAAAATTAGATGCATAGAGAGGAGAAAAGGGTTGAGAGATGAGCATCAGAGCACAGAAGCGCAGATGCATTGATTAAGAAAGAAAATGGTATCTTTCTGGAAGAAAATAGGAAGATTTTCCAAGTTGATGATGATCACCCTAAACAGAGATGACCCAGATTCTGTACTAGAGAAATAGTGGGTTGCATCTTGGTGCTTATTGGATAGAAATCAACACTGGAAGGGGAGTTCGCTGAGGGACTATTAAGAAGAGAAGGGAATCCCTTATGCAAAGTAAATCCAATTGAGAAACCACCTAATAAACCTGTAGAGACCCAGAGCTCAGTGGGAAGTGGCAACTTATGTTGTGCCAAAGGGAGAAGTAGAGTAACCTTCTCGGATCATCGCAGACTTGGAGCCCTGCTGAGTCAATTTCCTTGATGGTATCATGGCTTGGAATGAGGGTTTTGTGTTGTATGAAGTGACTCTACAACAAGGCCTAAGGTTGGGAGGAAAGGCATCATCTCTCAGTCAGTTGGATTGGATCATTCATTTATCAAATAAGTGTTCATCTGTATTGAATTGGCTGTGAATGACTTATGTCAATGCTTAAGAATATAATAGTTGTGTGTTAGTGCATATGAATGTTTAAATCCAAGAGATTGTTTGTATACGTATCCTCTGTCTTGAATGTAGTAAGATGAACCAAGTTGTGATGTATACTAATGTTTGGTTAAATCATAAAAATGAATGAGTGTAAACTGATACCAGTTCAAATACCCTATATGTTCCATGTATATAGAGTCTGCAACAAATGTGAAGCCTTAGCCTTAAGTTCGACAGTTAATAGAAGCTCAGGACCATCTAGAATCCTCGAGAATCAAGAACTGAAGTCTAGCAAGACTCGAAAATTGGCTTAAGTCATTAGAGTGGACAGTATGACTCTGTAAAATTGGTGTTGGTTAGTGAAGGTCCTCAATCGTGGATCTTAAAAGATCGCGGCCATTGATCGGTGGGAAGTCAGGGTCATCGCGTTAGAGAGATCCCTCGGACGTTGTGGGAAAGGACTATGAAAACAAACATGTCGAAGTGAGACCTTCAGAATAAAATCTCATGTACTATGAGAATAACTCTGAAGAAAAGGTCCCAAAGTCTAGCCAATATGGGTTGTAGATATGTAAGCGGAGAGGATGAATTCTCTGTCGTTGATCATTGTGGTTCCCATAAGTAAATATAAAGGGTGATATATGACGGGGAACATCATGGAAAAGATGTACGTCAATAGTTGATTAGGTGGAGAGATTGAGCATGAACCTAGTTGGCCCAGCGTTGGCTACTTTCAGAGTACGACCTTGATGGATTCGAAGAAATCCTTCGATGTCCTAGAAGTACGAGTCTGATGGATGGAAGATCTCAACCATAGATCAAAAAATGGAGAGAGAGCATGACATTCATTTATTTTTTGTGAGCCCTCTCTAAGTTATCAGAACGAAGGTTTAACTTCATGGCTAATATGGTTTTCCAGCGGGGCAGCTGGTGTGAGTTTAGAGTGACAGGTGTCACTTACCCATAAGTGGATGAGTCGAGTGGAGTCTACCTGGTGAGAGAACCTTATGATCCAAACCAATCTCAACCATCTATAGAGAGTTTGCGACTTACGCTCACGATGGTCCATTAAGGAAAAGTGTATATTCATCAATACCTTGGTCTCAGAGTAAGGAAACTGCTTGAGTCATTCTAGCTCTGAACAGATGGCATCGAAGGGGAATATTATTCGATACCATATATGTCGAAGGTAAGTCGTGAGATTACTAGTAAAGAGTCTGAGTGATAGCCTCGATGGTTCTGCGTGGAGCAGACTCACTTGGTGGTAGAATTTCATAGGTACCATGTAGTTGAAACGTAGTCTTCATTTCTAATGGTGAATGTGTCGAGGTGTCATGCGGATGCCACGTGTCAATGGTATATAGGTTTAAGACCAAGGAAGTTTATAAAGGCCATAACTTTCGATCTAGGACTCAGTTTTGAGCGAAATAACCATCGTTGGAAAGCTCTTGATGAGCAGAATACGATGAAGCTTTAAGAGAGGGGATTGAGATAGCTAACAAAAGTGATAATTACAATACCCCGTCCCTTAAAAGGACACATAGGGGGTCAGGTGTGTTACAGTCTATAGACTCATAAACCCTAGGTGTTTTTTTCCTTCTATGATGTCTAACTCAAGATCCAAATGAACTAGGATCAAACTCTAAGATTTGTAGACTCATCAACCCTAGGTCTTGAAACTAGCAAAAGACTTTAACCTATGGGGATAAAGACTTATAATCCCTAGACTAGGTCTTTAAATTCTTTAACAAATTTATATGAATGAAATAGAGAGGGGGATAAAGACATATAATCCCTCCTAGGGTTTTAACAAGAACAAGGTAAGATGCAACAAATTATAGCATTCACCACAACATACCATGAACAAACACTTAAACCTGACAAAGAAACCCTAGATCAAGATAATCAATCAACAATAAGACAAAGCATCCACAAAGATCTTCCTTCCAAAAGTGTGCACTAATTATCCATAGAAAAAAAGATAAGAGAGAGAACAATTAGCAGTGATCTCACACAAGTGGTGAGTTTTGTTTTGATACAATGGAGCACTAGCCTTTTTATATGAGGAAAACCTCTCGCATTTGTCCACATAAACATCTAAAACAACAATAAATCCATGATACAAGTAGGTTCGACCATTCAAGTAGTCTCAAACAATAGATAACATGTTAACACATCAAAATAACCCCTCCAAATCCACAAGTGTGGGTGACATCATGCTCTAAGAAGGTGTAGCAGGCCTCTAAAGGCCATGTCTCATCATCAAAGGTGCCAAGTATGGTGAAAGGTGACCTCTCCTCATCAAATTTCATGTCTCGTCATCATCCCATCTCATCAAAGTGGTGCCCCAATGGCAAGCAAACCCCAATCCATGAAGGTTTCACAATGTCATCATCCATATGCTCAACATCCAAGTTGGAATGAAGGTGCATCATGTCTCTGAATGGTTTCCAATCATGTGCTAGTGTAACATCCTCCATCCAATTCCTAGTGACCTTTTGGGTACAACACACAAGGTGTGGGCTTCTTGCCCATCTATGTACTAACATAACTATATTTGTAAAGTAAAAGCTCATATGTCCATCGTCCAAGGTCTAAGAGGTGTGAGAGCCTATATCGGAGGGATCCAAGTCATCAGGTGGCCCAATGCTCTGCATCAAACATGTTGCATCTTGCATAAAGTGCACAACATCTTGGGTGAAATAACGGGGGCATCCTCCAAAATACCATGTCAAGTACACCCAAGTCAGTCTAAGCCATAAAATTAAGTAAAACCAACAATCATAAGGGGAAATAGTCCTTAGAATCATACAAAGCAATCCATCTATTAATACAAAATCCAAATGAACAATTCTCATTAAGTATCCCCTTCAAACTTCACATTATCTCAATACTTTATGAAATTTGGAAAGTTTAGGTATGGGGGGACCATCAAAAGACCCTATTAGTGTGTTTCAATACCCAGGTAGAGGGATATTTCCCAAGAAACTCATCTCAAAGTAAGTGTGATAATGAAACGTGATGGGCTTACTGTTGATTTTTCAATAGACAAGGTTAAGCATGAAATTTATTCCATTTTAGAATTTATCTTAACCATAACCAATAATGTTGCAGAAACCAAGATCACAAGAAGAAAAACCATGCACAAGAACACAAGAAGTATCATGGGAAACCCTTCTCAACAAGGGAAGAAAACCCATCCAAATCATGTGTTATATTCTTCAAGAGAAAGACCTTCACCACCAAGAAAACCTACACAAGAGGGTGATTGCAAACCCTAGAAGACTAGCGCCCAAGAGAGGTGTGCACTTTTCCCAAGTATATGTACTTGCTGAAATTTACAAACTCACACAAAAGATAAGATTCCTCAATGGGGAATTTACCTTTAATTATACTAGAATGAACCTGTCAACAAAAGTGTTTATTGGCACAACAGGGCCGACCTCACTAACTCACAATATAATTAATAATAATCAGGTTAATTATCTTTTACATTAATTATCCATCATAATAAGGTCAGTCTGACATGTACCCTTTACATTACAATTAGGGTTATAGGCATGTCTGACTCTTGAACAATATAGCAAGCGATCTCATACACCCACTAGTGCTAAGCCACTAGGGGCACATCCATACGGATTTCCATATCTTTGGCTCACTACATTACACAGAAGAACCACTTCTTCACTAGTGCCCAACCACTAGGATCACGTTCACTTGTGCTCGTCCATGGGCACATCCACTCAATAGATCTTCTTTCCCACTACATTACACAGGAGAGTCATCTGGATTTTCTCATAAACTCTATGCTCAGAGGAGGCTAATACATCATCTTCATTTATGTCTCATGACGATGCACCCAACACTTTGGGATTTCACACGTTCACCTTGTGCTCATCCATAGGCACGTCCAACTCTGTAGATCTCCTTTATCACTGCATTACATAGGAGAATCATCTGGATTTCTTCTCAACTCTCTGTAAGGAGGAGACTATCTCTACATTCTAGCTCTGTCTCAGATAGGAACCACACACCCCTCTCAGGGGATCTCTCTCAGGTTTGTGTCCTGAAGAATGTCTCACTTAGTTGCAATCATCAACACTCCCTCTCAGCTAGGGAGGCATTCTGCCTCATGCCAAGTCTCACACGGATGTACTTTGAAATTTGTCTTGGTTGTAGTTATCAACACTCCCTCTCAACTAGGGAGGTATCCTTCACCAAGTTAATTTTGTGAATATGTCTGCAATCTTCTCATGTGTGCTTATTTTCCACTGCATCATGTCTCTTATATAATGATATTTTATCTCAATGTGTTTCGACCTATCATGAAACATTGGGTTCTCAAAGAGATTTGCATACAACTCTAGTTATCATCATAGGATCCATCTCATTATCAAGTAAATCTGTCAGGAGCTTGTGAATCCATATTGCTTCGCACAATCGATGCTACATACTCTGCTTTTGTGGTACTCAAGGACACAGATTTTTGTTTCCTGTTGCATTAGGAAATCATGGAAATCTTCATGGTAAGACAATAACCGAATGTGTTATTCTGGTCCAATGTACTCTTTTCTCAATCTATATAGACATATCCCTCTAAACTCATTTTCACAATTGGAGGTGTTATCACCTTGACAATTTTTATATCGGGATCTAAAAATTTCTAAGGTTCAGCGAGACGCTATACCACAGTAGAGGCGTGATAGTTTAGGGATCTCGGCTATATCCCGCGGCATATGAACGAATATAGCAAAGTCAGGAAGGGAGTAGCTCGACGGACTGTCGATCTTGAAGAATCTCAGATCCACAATCAAGGCCCACATCGGACCAACAAATAGCACGGAACTTAACATCGCAAAGGAAGACCAGGGAAAACCACTCTGGTTTTGATGGGGAATGCGTGGCGCTCTTACACACGCATCGAGGGAGATAGCGGATTGCCCGAAACCACTTTTCCTATGGCCCCGATGTCACATGGTTCAAAATGTCACATCAATAACTCGCGGGAAGAATGGTGGTTGGTCAGATCACCTCACATGACCGGTCCAAGTACTTTCCCAGATGACGTACCAAAAGGACGTTGTCACATAACTAACTCAAGGCTCATCATTCGAAGTGGATTGATGAAGCATGGCACACCAATGTACTGTGACAGTAATTCATGATCAAAGTACAAAAACCATCAAATATCATATATGAAATCATTTTATCTGGAGAACACTAGGCGACCCTGCTCTCAATGCTTCAAGCACAAGACAAAAACTTCACTGAAAGATGAAACCCCTTGACAGGGGTGAGGAAAGCCATCATGAGGGGAAACAGGTACTCAAAATGGTACCTCTTACAAAGCATTTTACTTTTCATTTTAAGTTGCATTTGCTCCTTCCTTGAACATGCCAAACAAACTTTCTTTTACCTATTGTATATTAATAATGATCATGAAAGAATTGCAATTATATTTCCTCCTCTATACGTTGCACATGCATACCCTCACCTTGTCATTGGTTCTGATAAAAAAAATTCACCTGGGCCATGCAATGACAATGACCAAGTTGATGAATCGCGTGAGACTCAAACCAATGTTTCTCCCACTGTTCTTGGTCCAACACCCCCTAAGTCTTGGTATAGATATATACCCTTAAATATACCCCAAAACCTTCATGATTTACCTCCAAATTACTATGAGTACCTACCTATGTTCGACAGAGAATCGGATATCATCTCGGCCGAAAAGCACATTCAATGGTTTGAGCAATTTATAGATTTATTCGAGATTGACCATGATGATGTGTGTATGAGATTTTTCTCTCAATCCTTGAAAAGAGACACCAAACATTGGTTCAAACATTTTCATCCAGAAACCATCAGCTCATGGGTAGAATTGAAAAAGGTATTCTTAAAGTTCTGGGGGAAAGATAAATCCTTAGATCAACAACTCAATGAGTTTTATGCCTTGAAAAGGTGCAGCCATGAAGCTATTTTTGTGTTTAGTAGAAAATTCTCTAGCATAAATTATAATCTGTCCAAACAAATTCAACCCTCTGAAGTTGTTGCCATGCTCCATTATGCAACTACTCTTCAACCAATTTTTTCTTTCCTCCTGATGGAAAGAATACATGAGTCCTTACAACAAATGCTTAGTGATGCTCAAGACATTCAGCACATCATCCAAGCATGTAATCCAATCCAGAATGAGGAGTTGAATGCTCAAGAACATGAAAGAAAATGTGAATAGGAAATAGTTGATTGGAATTTTAAGCACAGAATTGACGATATCATACGTTCTCGTGAAGCTTCCAATGGAAATAATTTTGCAAAGAACTGTATTCCACTTGTTGAGAGAAGGGATGTCGATCTAGCTTATGATCCGTCCCATGATAAGCGGGGGACTTATAACTTTATGCATTTATTCGTAGACAGTCAAGAAGATGAGTTTGCAAATCAGTTTGTTGAAGAGCATGTTGACGTCCCAGAGTTTTTCTTGCTAGATGATATTGCATATGCTACTGATTTACCTATATATGATGAATACGATGACGATTGTGATGATGAATCCTTAGAGAAACCAACTGCATGTCCCCTATCAGAATTTTTCTTTCAGTGGTGTAATGAAATGACTCAACCTACATATCATAGTTACAAAGAAGAAAGTGTTGAATTAGCTGAAGGAAACTATTTACCTTTATGCTTTTCTTCATTCAGATTGTTGAAAGAAAATCCTAAGATCATCATTGAGGAGAGTAAATATGTGCGTATGAAAAACCACGCTAAACTAATGAATCAGAAGGACAAGGTATCACAACACTCTTGTTGTGTGCCTGAAAATCCTATCACTTGCGTTGAAATACAGCCATCTATTGGGGATAAAATCGAAGACAGTTTCAAATCAGGTAGGACAACCTTGCCATTATGTTTTTCTTCCTTTGAATTATTGAAGGAAAATATTTGTAGTATCTCAGGTCAGGAATCCTCCAAGCATGAGCAGAGTGGTGATGATAATATTATGAACAATCACATAAAGGGTCATGTCAGCTCAAATTTGCAGTCTATGTTTAGCTATCAGCCTGAAAAGGAAGAAGAAGTTGCTCCAGAAAGTATTGTTCAAGGTCATTTTCTCTCTCCCAAAATCAATATAGATTCTCGACATGAAAAGGTGTTTCAAAGTATTTTCTCTTCCCTTGAGAATGATGTCGTGGTTCAATTTTTAAACAACATAGACATGGATGAAGATTYTGAAACTGCATCTATGGAAGTCTCCAACAATAAAATAAAAAAAATGACGTAGATTTTCGGGAAAGAAACGAAGCAGTATATGCCACTTTTCCATTAGAAATACAGAAAGATAGTAAAGAGGCAGTGGTTTTATTTGAGTCATTTGAAAATCAGGGTTTTGAAAATTCATCCATGGGAATTCTAGACTGTGAAATAATGCGCGTTGTTGGATTTTCACATTTGCTAGAAGATTATGAGCAGGAACTTATTTCAATTAATTCATTTGAAAGTCAAAATGTTGGTCCTCAAACAAATTCCAATAAATTCAATGAAACCAAATCAGAGTTGTTTGATGAACAAGAGGATAACCTTGATGCATATTATATGGCTGTCATATTTGAAGATGTGCAAGAATATATGAATATTTTTGTTGATATGCATGGACAAGCAGACAAACCTATCATTGCCATTTCATTCGAAAATGTTCTCAGAACAGAAGAAATAGGGCAAAAACAACTAACATTGATGAAATATGCTTGCCTTTCGGTTTTTGCTCATCAAGGAGAAATGATTTTTCACGGTTTTCAAGATCCAGTGGCCATCCTATTATAGTCTTCAATGAAGGATGAATTTGTTTCATTCATAAGCTCAGATTTTGGATTCAATTTATTTTTTTAGCCATCATCTTTTACATTTTTCTACCAGCTTAAGAAACATGTGAACAAAGGAAAATTAGGAAGCCAATTGCTTGATTGGCTTCATTGGAACTTTAGCATCACTTTATTGAGTGGTCATCCCAACAGTTTTAGGGTAGGTAGGGATGTGAAAATAATATTTTCGGTCAAGCATTTTCCAGTTTGAGTTTTCTAGCACTAAATACAGTCGGTTTTCAATAATGTACTCGGACGTCCCGCATGAAATTGGAAGCAGTGCACAGAGCTTGGTAGGAGCAGGGTACACACATGTTTTTGGAACAGCCCAATGGATCAGTGACCGGGTCTACGAGTTATTTTCTACCTCGCTGGGAGGATAGCATCCCCAGTTGGAGCCAATGTTATCACCTTAACAATTTTTATATCGGGATCTAAAAATTTCTAAGGTTCAGGGAGATGTTATACCACAGTAGAGGCGTGCTAGTTTAGGGCTCTCGTCTATATCATGTGTCATATGAATGAATATAGCAGAGGAGGGAAGGGAGTAGCTCGGCGGACCGTCGATCTTGAAGAATCTCAGATCCACGGTCGAGGCCCACATCGGACCAACAAATAGCACGGAACTTAACATCGCAAAGGCAGTCAAGGGAAAACCACTCTGGTTTTGATGGGGAACGTGTGGCGCTCTTAAACACGCATCGGAGGAGACAGTGGATTTGCCAAAACCACTTTTCCTATGGCCCCAATGTCACGTGGTTCAAAATGTCACATCAATAACTCATAGGAAGAATGGCGGTTGGTCAGATCACCTCACATCACCGGTCCATGTGCTTTCACAGATGACGTACCAAAAGGACGTCGTCGCATAACTAACTCAAGGCTCATCATTTGAAGTGGATTGATGAAGTGTGGCACACCAACGTCTATGACAATAATTCATGATCAAAGTACAAAAACCATCAAATCTCAGATATGAAATCATTTTATCCTATTCTGGAAAATTTCCATCTTATGCATAAGAAAAACAAGCTCGGCCTGTGTTCCTGAAATTCTATAAATTCAAAGGGTGGCCAAATCAAGGTCTCTGCAAAGTCTGAAAAGTATGGATAATACCCATCAAATGGTGTCTAGCATGACTGGGTTCTCAACTACTGTACCAAGCAGGTCAATAAGTAAGAATGAAAGATGGGTCTTGCAGATACTGGCGACTAAATTTCATACCGAACCTGAAACTAAGACAAAGTTGGGAGTCAAATTAAACCCTGTTATGAGGGATCTCATTATAAATGAACACGTGGACAACACCTGCCACCCATCCGCAAAGAAGAAGAGGAGAAAAAGGTGGAGGATAGAGGCCAAAACCGAGATGATAGAAAGCGTCGAGGAAAATCTCGATTGGTGGAGTACCCTATAGGAGGAAATCGCCAAGATGAGGTGAATCCTCAGGTAAAATTTTGGTGTATTTCAGAAATTTTTGGATAGATGTTGGCTTACGAAAAGGGAGTCCTGATATGACAGACCATTTACTAATGGTCCCTTTAAATAATACAATTGTTCTTCCTTTTTGTAACTTGTATCTGTTTTTAGAATTATGAGGAAGTCGGAACATTTTAAATTCCACACGAAATCCCTCTATATATGCTTGGCATCACGAGTGTAGAAGAATGAGAGAAAGGAGGAGCCTGCCCTCTGTGCAGGAAAACTTTGTAAATATCTGGGGCTGGAATGAATACATGGATGCAAAGGCAGATTTTGGACTTTTTATGAAAAGATTATAATTGGTGGTGTTATGAGTCTCGTTTCCTCTCATAGTGTGTGATTCCTGTTATTTTGTATTTCATTTTTCTTTCTTTTTTCTAAATTGAGAAATTAAAATCCCAGAATTCATTATTCAATGCTCTCGGCTTGGCGATTTAGACTATGTTTGTCTCTTCTAAACCATTTTAGAATTCATTACTGTAATTCTCTGATAATAGTTGTGTGTTTCTTTTCTTCTGATACCATCTAAATTTTCAAGCATAAACTCAGAAGTCACTTCCTCATTTAGCCTTTTCCTCTTAATTGTTTTCATAATTTGGCAATGCATAATACATTTTTGACCCCATAGCCCAAAGGTCATCTTCATCTCTTCAACAGTTTTATTAAAAACCTCAAATAGACCAAATCTAGCCACCGATTTCCATAGATATATCAAGTGACACGAGAGAGCCCTTTCTAAGTTGAGCAGGCTAGTGCCTCAGCTCTAAATCTGGTTGAAACAGTTACCTCCGTCGTTTGTCTATTCAGCCAGACAGAATTTATAGAGTGCTAACATGAGGCATATCTCGGGCCATATTTGATTGTGCCTCGTGTGTATCTCAATACATGATTTACTGTTATCTTGTGAATCTATCTTGGTTGGCTCATGCATTGACTAAGCATGTTCACTGCATAGCATGAATTAGGTATAGTGTTAACCAGATACATCAATGATCCAATCAATTGTGGATCAATCTTGTATGAATCATCATCACTCATTTTTTCTTCAAATCCATCATGGTGGTTTTGCATTCTGTCATACTAGACTTCTTTAATATCCCCATTGTATATTTCCCTTGGCTCAGAAATCATATCATTGGTTCTTTTTCATACTTCCAAGAAGTAGTGCCTCATACTTAGATCCTTCATTAGATGTCAAGGCTTAATTGTATCCAACAATAAGGCTTTCTTAATAAGTCATCAAAATCAGGCTCTCATCAACAACACTGTAATAATATAGGTTTGGATCAAAAATACTTTTGCTGAGACCCAAACTCATCAAGAATCCATCCATCTGGTATAGTTTCCAACTCATGGATGGTAGTACGGATGGAAGTGTATCGGGCTTACTGGATCAAGTGTCACATCATAGACAACTCCCTCTGTTTGTGAGAATCGTCTGGCTATAGATCTTGCTTTGTATTTCTTGACACTTGGAAGTCACCACAGACTTCCCTTCTGGTCTCTAAATAATATCTTATACATCATTCTTTAAAATATATTGGTATTCTTCTGTTATGGTATCTTTCCATACTTGTTCTCTTGTTTCTTCTTCAAGGAGTTTAAGAATAAATGAAGTGGCTCATGACTGAAGGGTAGTTTTGAAAAACTCTTTTTTCTTTCTCAAGGTGTCTTTTGAGGGACTTGTATGTTTCTATGTCTTCTAGTAGAGTTTTGTTGACCCTGGGCATGCCTTTTATGCCTCATTATAATATCTATGGTCATATCAACTGGAGTAGTCGAATTTGCTGGAATATTGTTTGTCTTCCTCTAGATTGTTGAGGATATTAACTCTTTCTTCCTTTTTATTTTATTTTTTACTTCCTCTGAGTCAAGTAACTCTCTCTAAAGTCTAAAGGAAGGGAATATTCTTTTATTGTTTTTTTAGATATTTTTATGTCTTTTATTCCAGCATAATAATCAATCAAATAAGGTTTGGACTCCCATACTAGGGATAATGGTTCAAGTCTTTGAGGACTCCCATACTAGGGATAATGGTTCAAGTCTTTGAGGGCTCCCATACTAGGGATAATACCCTTCATTTATTAAGAATGCAATCAACTATAAAATTAGATATCAATTGATTTACCTGGGTTTGTAGTCATGTTTAGTTTAGAGGAAGTACTTCTCCTCTCTCTTATCTTAATTCTTGTGAGGTGGATCTGGATCAATGTCAGCGATAGAAGCATATTGTCATCCCTTATTCCTGGTTGGACAATTTCTTGCATAGTGCCCATATTTGTCACATCTGAAGCACTGAATTTTTGAAACATCTCTTCTTTGATTATAACCTAGGTTTGATGAAGACTTTTCATCTTTGAATGTTTGTCTGAAGTTTCTTTTGAATCTTCCTCCTTTCTTTGTATGAAGTGCAAGAGCATGATTTTCTTCAGGGGAGCCTTCCACTCCTCTATTTCTAAGTCTAAGTTATTCTTGAGTACAATCTGTCCATAGACGATCAAAGGTTGGTAGACTTTCTCTTCCACTGATAATTTGAAAAAAAGGCTCCCAATGTTTTGGAAGGTTGATGAGAGTGGATAAGACAAGTTCTCTATCAGACATTATTTATCCAATGGCTTCTAGTTTTTCTTTAATCTTTGATATCTTCATAAAGAAGATAGCAACTGTGTCACCTTTCATCATCTTAGTACTTTGAAGTTATCTCTTCAAGGTAAGAGCTCTTAGGGTGTTGTCACTTTCAAACATTTATTTTAATGCTTCATACATTTCATAAGTTGTCTTCAGGTTGGCAATACGAGGTAAGATATGATCTCTTACTGAGTAGATGATTAATTTTCTTGCTTTGACATCTTCTTCCTTTCTTATCTTCTTCTCTTCATCAGTAGTTGTAGCTGGTAAAGTTTTAGTTACCACATCCAAAAGGTCATCTTCTTCAAGGGTGACCTAAAGTCTTGATTTCCAGGAGCTGAAGTTGCTTGCTCCATCAAGCCTATCTTCTACTAAGGTTTTTTTCTTCATTTGTTCGGATTCTTCAAACTCTCTCCAACTAGATTTGGAAAACCTAATGATTAGGTTGGATTAGTAACCTTGGATTTTTTTGGGTTTATGACTGCCAACAATCAACTTTGAGAGTGTCACAATAATTCTTGTTGAATTGAAAACATTTCTTCAAGAAGTTGCAGAAATCCTAAGATCGAGATTCTGCAGTAAATCTCGACACCCTAGAAACCCTAGGGCCAAAAAACTCAAAATCCTCAGAATTTTATTTTGAAGGTATCTGGAGATGCGTTGAGGAGGGTCGTACATCTTGGTTCAAGTTTTATCTCCAACGTCCACTTGTAAAGGGGTGAAAGGGATGATCAAATGAGGGTTGTATGGATTTCTGCAGAAACCCTAGAGGTCGTACGAAACTGCAGAAGGAGGATGGTTTGGCCTTTTGAATTCTTGTGCAGGGGTTCTTCAAGACCTATGCTCTGATACCATGTTGATTTTTCAATAGACAAAGTTAAGCATGAATTTAATTCCATTTTAGCATTTATCTTAACCATAACCAATAATGTTGCAGCAACCAAGATCACAAGAAGAAACACCATGCACAAGAACACAAGAAGTATCATGGGAAACCCTTCTAAACAAGGGAATAAAACCCAACCAAATCCTTTGATATATTCTTCAATATAAATACCTTCACCACCAAGAAAACCTAGCACACAAGAGGGTGCTTGCAAACCCTAGAAGACTAGCGCCCAAGAGAGGTGTGCTCTTTTCCCGAGTAGATATACTTGCTAAAACTTCCAAACTCACACAAAGGATATGATTCCTCAATGGGGAATTTACCTTTACTTATACTAGACTGAACCTATCAACAAAAGTGTCTATTGGCACAAGAGATTTGACCTCACTAACTCACAATATAATTAATAATAACCAGATTAATTATCTTTTACATTAATTATTTATCATAATAAGGCGGGGCCGACCTGTACCCTTTACATTACAATTAGGGTTACAGGTAGGTCTAACTCTTGAACAATATAGCAAGGGATCTCATACACCCACTAGTTCTCGGGCACTAAGGGCACATCCATAGGTATGTCCATATCTCTGGCTCATTGCATTACACAGAAGAACCACTGCTTCACTAGTGCTCAGCCACTAGGATCACGTTCACTTGTGCTCGTCCACAGGCACGTCCACTCAACAGATCTTCTTTTCCACTACATTACATAGGAGATTCATCTGGAGTTTCTCATCAACTCTCTTCTTAGAGGAGGCTAATACATCATCTTCATTTCTGTCTCATGACAATGCATCCAACACTTTTGGATTTCACACGTTCACCTTGTGCTCAGCCATAGGCATGTCCAACTCTATAGATCTCCTTTCTCACTGCGTTACACAGGAGAATCATCTAGATTTCTTGTCAACTCTCTGTAAGGAGGAGGCCATCTCTATGTTCCATCTCTGTCTCAGATAGGAACCACACACCCCTCTCAGGGGATCTCTCTTAGGTTTGTGTCTTGGAGAATGTCTCACTTAGCTACAATCATCAACACTTACTTCATGGCAATGAGATCATTAACATCGAGGACACCATATTTGGTCCATTTCCATGAGCGCCTTTGTGGGGGGGGGCACTTGTTTCCTAACATACCATTCCCTCGATACTTTTTTTCTTTCCAACCCCTTTTCTTTCCTTTTGATATTCAATTATTGTCTTTGCAAGTCCCCTTTACAGGTTTAAAGCATTCATTCTTTCTTTCTTTTCTTACTAGGATAAAGTCTTTCTATAGATATGCATTCAATGCATTAGGACAAGGGGCGATTACCATTAAAGGGGGAAAATCTCTATCTTCCCATAGGCTTTTGAAGTTGGCCATTCATTAATTCATTTTCTTTCTTTCTTTTATAACATTCTTTCTTTATTTTTTATAGCAGATGCATCAACCTCAACATTCTAGCCCCTCTTCTCATAGGAGGATGAACCACAAGTCCTTTTGGGATACATGTAAAACCATTACTGAAGTCAAGTATATTGTGACAGTAACTAGGGTGATAAGTGTTAATTATGGGGGGAAATGGAACGTTACCCCCATCAAGGCTTCCCAATGGTATCCTTGTTCCCCAAGAGTGACAATACTGGACTAGGATGGCTAATGATGGCCACCAAGGTGAAAAGCATAACTTTTGAGATTACAATTCATTATCCAACTTCAACCCATGATCCTTGCTCAAATTCTCATTGTATTGAATATGACACTTTATATGAAACAAGGACTAATGTACTTCATAATGTGCCAGACCACCATCTCCCAATTAACCTTGTTGATTGGGTGTGATGAGTTATGTTGATGAAGAAAGAGGCATATAAGGGGATCTATTGGGCTGCTCTTTGTGACAATGTTGATCATCATCATCATGGGATCGTTGTCTTCATTGTGGGCCATGATACAAGATCTCCTCTAGTTACCCCTAGGTGGGAGGGGGTAATAGGAGGGTTTGAAATATTTATGTTGCATAGTCTCATTAACATCAAACCCTAGGGAAAATTTATTTGTATATCACAACAGATCTTTTTTTTTACATGTAGTTCACGACACCAAATACTGATACTCACTACGTCCATGAAACCCCCCCTCCAGAAATCTCTGAGAGAACATGGGGAGGCTGAACATTTTCAGAATATTGGGGGCTCGACATCAAGAGCATCTTATAGACCCATTAAGGGCATCACATGTCACTTACAAGGAATTGAACCTAGGTGAGGAGGGTAACAAACATTCCTCTCAACCATCCAAGCTACATCCAATGGACATATCACAACAGATCTATTATTTGAATGCCCTATCAAATATTTCTCAAGATTTTCATCAATTACCAGTCCTCTATTACAAGATTTGCAGGGTTTCCATGACCCAATCTAAAGTATATTCTCAAACTCTAGAAGTTCGTTGCAAGTTGTTTCAGTTCCATTTTATCTTAGCTTCTCAAACACGTTTTAAAACCCTCCAAAGACTTGGATATTCTTTAGGACGTTTCCTCAATTAATGCAAAACATATCCTTGTCTGTCCATTGTTCCCGGGTCATTCCAAAGGCAAAATCTCAGCTATATTCGTCATTCTCAAATTCATCGAAAGGAGTCTATCACCTAGTTTGTCCATGTTTCAGACCCTTCATAAATCTCCATAAACAACTGTTTACTTCCCTAGACTATCATTTATTCTTCATTGTTCAAATTCTAGCGGATCACTGTCATAATTCACAAGGCTTGGTCAATGTTCAGACTTGTTTCTAAGGCAACATTCTTAGTTTTGTTGGTTGGGCTAACTAGTTATATTTCATTTCCATCCAAAATTTCCCATACAAATTACCACATTAATACATGATTCCATCATTTGCTAATAGAAGGGGGTCGATTTGGGATTGTTTTGTTTTCAATGGGAACTAGTAAAGTCACATCATCGATCTAACAACATTAAGGTCTTATTGTCTCTCGAATCAACCTACAAGAGGAACAAATAAAAGTTTCTTGGGACAGAACTTGTGACCTCCACGTGATTTATCAATCTAACCCTTGTCTATCTAATCTGTCCACAGGATTGTCATTCTTATTGGACTAGGTTCTGAAGATTGTCATTTTTAGCCAGACCTCGTATGAATTCGATTGGTACATTCTCATGGAGCTAAATGTCACAAGCAAACATTGAATAAAAAAAACAAATCTGAATTTTTTAGAACTCAATCATTCTTTACTGCATATTTATTCCCTAAGTTGGGACTGGCTATAAATTTGATGCATCATTCGAATCTAGATCTAGCACTTGTTTTGATTATTTTATTGGTAATCCTCTTGGTCATTGGTGTTACAATTTGATGAATTGGCTTTTGCATTCTTAGTTTCAAACCAAACACATTTATACTCCTTGCTAGATGATGATGAATGGTTCATGGTTTTGTAAAAGAAACACACTCCCTCGCACTTTATGAATTTGACATAAAGTTTGAATGGTTTGACCTATCTTGCTACCATGAAATAGAATAGAGCATATCTTGAAAACAAAAGATACATGTCTATTGTTGCTTCAATTTTCCCATATGAATACATTGAGTATCTTTGGAATTGATTAAACTTGCATATTGATCATTGATGGTTGGGTAATGCATATTGATCATTGATGGTTGGGTAATAAGTAATGGTGCAGTAACATGTTGGTACAATTGCAAGCAACTTTCATATCAAAACAAGTGATTATATTGTATATGCTTCATTGAACATTGCAAGAGAACCTTTCACATATAAAACATTAAAGAAGCATTGTTTCTTGACAGAGCACACAGAAGACCTTAACCCTCTATGTAATCAATGGCCCTAAAATGAACTTAATATTAAAAGAAATTAAACATTTTTGTTCATAGCAAACCAACATCTAGATTAAGATCTAAGGCCTTGGTGTAGGGTGGAGAGTAAATTCTCCAAGGCCACAAAACCAAACTAGAAGTCATTAACAAGTGTTAAATCCAATAGTAGCAGGAGGTAACAGGAAATCTCCTCTAACACATGAGTCAAGCACGAGGTCGCACTTAAAGCAAGTGGGGAAGATATCCCCTCTCTGGTTGTTCTGGTGTCTGTGGACTACTATGTGTATGGGGATTTCAAAAGTGGGAAGCCCTCTAGGTCGAATCACTTTCAAAATTCTGAGCTTTGTTTCTCTACCCATACATGTGGTCACAACCTACAATTGTTCTGCTCGGTTGTTGAATGTGAAGTGGTGACCTTAGTGGCCTATCCTAGGATACCTACAGAGGTGACTCCAGCAGGGAAATACCCACGGTACTTGAAAACGATGCATAATCATCGTTTTGGCTCCTAGTGAGAGTGCTCTTCTATGTGGGAATACTTGTACCTTAGGTGAACGTTGCAAATAGTTTATCATCATTCTCTCTCTTACCTTCACGAGTCAGGATTTGGGGACTTGGCATCCCCCAAAGTTTTGACTCTTGAAAGGCCCCTTCATCCATTGGTTTGCTTGTTGATTTCCTAGATTTTATAGGAGTGTGTTTTGTGGTATCATATCTAGTCCTTTGCCTCACCTCTAAAAAATTATAACGATAGGACTTAAATTGAACATGTGGGATCCCTCCTTTGGCTCACTCTTTCCTAGCCTAAGGCGTGGGGTGAATCGTATAGGTGACAACTAGTGATTCACTTGGTACTTTTCTTAGGATTTCCCTCTCATTAAAGGTTGGACTTTTCCTTTAGGGAGTGAACAATAACAAATAATTTTTCCTTTTGGGTTGGTTTTCATTGATGTCAACCCTTGAAGAAAGTCCGGTAGCGAATTTCGGTAGCAGAAAGGTTTGGGTAATGGACCCAACTTTGTTTAATTTATAATGGTATGAGTTTTAATATATTTTAAAGTAAGACTATTCTAGATGGATAGTACATGTCATGCCATTTCCGGTGGTATGTGGAATGTCACATAACTCCTCATGGTTAGAGAGTTATGGCCATGTGAAGTTGGAGAACCCTCATGAGTCATCTAGAAGCCCCAAAAGGTCAAAGTAGTCAAAGTGGTTGGAAAGAAGAAATTATTTAAATAATAAAGTGAAGTGATGAGTGTTATATAAGTCAAAGTGGATACAAAAGAAATTATTTAAATAATAAAGTTAATGGAGAAATTACAAAGTGGACAAGTGGTTAGAAGTGGGTTAGCCCTAAAATAAGAAAAGTGGTTAGAAGGTAACCCCTTGAGGAAGCTACATAAAAGTATAAATAAGAGGCAAGGGTCTCTCATTTTAATCACACTTAAGCAATATTGAATATCTACAAGTGACTGAGGTAACCAAAGGATATCTAAGACGAATTTCAGAGGGAAGGTGAAGTAAAGAAGGACGAAATTCAAGGGAGGATAAATTATTTTGATGATGTTTTCTAAGGTATGTTATTTATAGGTCATCTCACCATTTTCACAATAACCTTTTTTTTCTAGAATGATTTAGACCGCAAAATCTGGAGGTCGTTGAGTAAACATATCCAAGTAGCTGTGATAAAAATTTCAGCTTGTGGGTCGTATTTTTGGAGTTACACTCCGTGGAAAATAGGGTTTGTGGCTAGTCCTGAAACTAGTCTAAAACAGGTGTTTTGGGTTAAAACGTCAACTTTTTCATAACATATCCAAATTCAATAAGACCAAATGTATTGGTTAGAGTACAGTCTTTAGTATTATGTGTAACATTTTCCAATCCATACAACAAATATTCCATGCGGGGAATTCTCTACAAGTTCAATCTCTATAATAAGCCAGAATTCAGCAAGGTGTGTCATTTCTGCTATAACTCTTTTTCTAGGAGGTTACAAGCAGTGAAACCTGGAGGAATTGAAGACAATACACTGAAGAACATTGTGTATTATTTTCAGATATTTATTCATTGTAGGTACATAGTTGTTATTATTATTGCAAGTTAGGGTTGTTGACTAATCCAAAATTAGTCATGTGAGACTAAAGTAAAGTTTGATGAAAATGCTAGTCTCTTGTTGTTAAAGTTAAGGAAGGTTTGCACGTATGTGATCATATACACCAGGTATGTTACAGAGTTACAAATCAGATTTGGATGATGAAATTGATGAGGGATTTTGATTGAGGTATGTTACAGATAAAGGTTGTATAACAGTGAGATTGTGGCACATGGTTTGATGTAATTGTTTATGGTATTTAGTTATGGATAGTGTGATGTATTGCTAGAGAAATTTTGATGGTTATATTGGTATATGGCTGAGGTACATGTTGGGTACATGGTTGAGACAAGTAGTTGATGATGTTGGTACATTTTGATGAGTCATAGTTTATGTGTATTTGATGCATGATTGGTACATATTTGGTGCATGGTTGATGCACTCGTTGATGGTACAAGTTGGTGCATGGTTGATGCACTTGTTTATGGTACATGTTGATTACAGGTTGTTTTGTACATGTTGTTACAGGTTGATTGGCATAGGTTTACATCAGTATATCTCACAGTGATAGTGTGACAGTGGTTCCATCATTCTACTTCTACGTCAGGGCGGTTGGATGGAGCAAAGACAAGTGGTTGTAGCCACCTTCCAGTTGTAAACGAAGAACATAGAGGGTTGTAGCCTCCTTCTAGTTGTAGCCAAAGAATTGGGGAGTTGGAGCTTCCCTCAGATTGTAGCCCGAAAAACTAGGAGGTTGGAGCCTCCTTCCAATTGCAGCTGAAAAACAAAGGAAGTTGGTGCTTCCAATGAATGTAATTCTTAAAGAAATATAAGAAAAAATATTATGTGGTTTTCTCCCACTTTGGGTTTCCACGTAAAAACATTGGTGTATTGTGTATATGTATGATTTCTCATTTGTTCATTGTTTATTTACTCTGCAGTTATTGGATGATAATGCTACATTGATATAACACTTGCATTTTATGGTTAAAAATGATTAAATTGCTCTATTACTTATTCACCCCCCCTCTCAGTAATCCAACAATTGGTATCAGAGAAGGTTCCTTCAGGAAACAGTTTAACCACTAAAAGGAGATCATGAATTATTCTGATAATAGAGTATCACTATTTAATGGTCAGAATGGTTTAAAGTATGAGATATGGAGTGGAAGGACGAAAGTATTTTTACAGACACATGGATATTATATTTGGCTATCAGTTGTTACAGGATATGATAGTTCAAAAAGGGCAAAGACTGCAACCAATAAGGAATTGAAGAAGAATAACAAAATAGCAATGGATTTCATCTAAGAAGGATTACCTAATCCGGTAAGAGAAAAGGTTGGTTAATGTTCATCAGCCAAAGAACTTTGGGATAAATTACATGATATATGTTTTTCACCCATCGCAGATTCAAAAAATGTCAAAGAAGATGCAGGTACATATCAAGAAGAAATATGTTCACCATGTCAAACAGATTCAGAAGATGAAGAATACATAATCAACAGAGGTATGTTGTTTTTCTTTAATTGTGAAAAACGCAAACATCTTGAAATAGAATGCCATGAAGGAAATGAGACAGAAAAACTAATTGAAAAAGAAGACAATTATGAAGAAGAAGTAGAAGGGGAAGATGAAGAAGATCGGACAGAAGTAGAAGATGAAATTCAGCAAGTGCCTCTAAAGACACCTAGCAAACGAGTACAGAAGAATCATCCTTCAGATCAGAGTATCGAAAATAAAGATGCGGGAGTTGAGACTAGAAGAAGAATTTGTTCACCAGAATAAATGCACCTAGCACTCTTATCTACGATTGAACCAAACATTTTTTAAGATGCCAGCAAGGATGAATTATGGAATAACTCCATGGATGAAGAATTTGATCAAATAGAGAAGAATGACACTTGGGAATTGGTTCTAAGACCAAATAATAAAAATGTGATTGACACAAAGTGAGTTTTCATAAATAAATTGAATGAAGATGGACATGTTACAAGGAACAAAGATAGATTGATATGTAAAGGATACGCACAGGTTGAAGGAATTGACTCTGAAGAGACATTTGCCCCAGTTGCCATAATGGAAGCAATCTGATTTCTCTTAGCTTATGCATGCTCCAAGAATATTAAAGTGTATCAGATGGACGTGAAATCAACTTTTCTGAACGGGGAACTTAAAGAAGAAGTCTACATTGAACAACCAGAAGGATTTCAGTTGTCAGATAACGCAGATTATGTGTGTAAATTGAAGACTCCTAGTATGTTCTAAAACAAGCTCCTAGAGCATGGTACTCTAGACTGGATAAATATCTACAACATACAGGGCTCAGAAAAGGAAGTGTAGACAACAACCTCTACATCAAGGTAACTCAAGATGGTATTTTATTAATTGAAGTTTATGTTGATGATATTATTTTTGGAAGTATTGATGACAGGTTAAGCCAGAAATTTACAAAGAATATGCAGAATGAATTTGAAATGTCATTACTCAGAGAACTATCCTTCTTTCTCGGTCTTCAGATACATCAAAGCAAGCGAGAAAATTGTATTTCTCAAACTAAGTATATCGAAGAAATGATAAAGAGGTTTGGAATTGAAGATTGCAAACCAGTTATCACTCATATGCAAAACCAGTTACAAGTTGAGCAAAGATGATGATTCAAAGTCTACAGACCAGAGGCAATACAGATCAATGATTAGTAGCTTACTATATGTGACAACATCCAGACCGGATGTAATGCAGGTAGTTGAACAAGTGGCACGATTTCAAACAACACCAAAGGAATCACATGTCTTAGCAGTGAAGAGGATTTTCAGATATCTCAAAGGAACAGAAGAGTTTGGATTATGGTATCCAAAAGGAAAAGATCTATCACTTATTGCCTACACAGATGCAGTTTAGGCAGGTTGCATTGATGACTAACGAAGCACCAGTGGAACAATATTCTACTTGGGTGAGTGTTTAGTATCTTGGCTAAGCAAGAAAAAATCATCAGTATCTTTATCTACAGCCGAAGAAGAGTATATTGCAGCAGCAGGATGTTGTACACAGGTTCTATGGATGAAACAAACTCTGACAGATATACAAGTTGAATATTGTTAGAAATAATGGATGTGTTCATTTTACCATTGACAATATCACTATTGTCACCCAGCCATAGGCCAAAGCCACCCTCCGAGCACCTTAACCTTGACAAAGAATCACTCTGGAAGCAAATCCCAGGCTAGATAGTCAAACAAAGGGTAGCGCACCTTTCCCCAAGGATAGCGCACCAACAAGAGTTGATCAGATAGTCCAAACCCTAGCCAAGAGATATTCCAAGCCAAAACGCAACTGCTAGCTGCAGCATCTGCACTGGCAGCTCTCCTCCAAACCTATGCACAAAACTGGGCACTGCAGTGCACACAAGTTGTTGCTCTGCAATTCTGAGACTGCCTGTCAGAATGAAGACTGGCTTTCTGTATTTATACTAAATTTGGCTAACTGTCTGGGTCGACTTCTCATTCTGGGTATCTGTCTGTTCAGTATATATTAATTCTTCTGGTCGACTTCTTCTCTTGGAGGCTAATAACCTAATATAAATTATCCTCTAGAGCCGACATGTCTTCTAGGGTTATTAGTCAACTCATTAGGGTTTCTTCTTGCTTTCTGGAGTATTATATTCTCGTCAGGTTTACACGTGGAGGTAAATAGCTCTCGCAGCTACCATAATATCAACACTCCCTCCTAGCTAGGGAGGTATTACAGGTAATGGTCTTGAGCACAAACATACCATTCACCAGGTAGCATCAACATAGACTATCTCATGACTAGATCATGAGCACCATCATCACCATAAGTATCATCAGTCGTATCATCTCTCGAAACCATACTCCATCTGAGTAATTAGACATGATGCTGGATAAGTTACTCACACCACAAAGTGATACAAGAGCCATTCTTCTAATTTGGACATATGTCCTAGAAGAGTAAATGTTCTAAACCATTTTCCGTCTGGAAAATCTCTGTTCTTTTATCATCCATCTAGTTGATAATCATTTCCAATACTATTGATAGTCTTCAAGGAAATCGGAATAAAATAGAACACAACTGTGTCTATCCATAGTAGTACATAACTACAATCCAATGGTACACTGCCACACCAAGTAACACACAAGTACTTGATCAAACAGTGGAACACATCCACCACAGTAGTATATATCTACTTTCATACAATCTTCATAACAATCATCTGATATCAACCTGCACAGAAACAATGTTATGATATAAACTGAATCATATGAGCCATTCTTCCACTCACATCTGTGAGATCTCAAAAGAGCATCTTCCCTCAAAAGGTAAGACATCAATGATGAGCTATCTGGACTATTCTTCTCAAGCAAGGAAGAATAACTATCATGATTTCTGATCCTAGAGCATTCCCCACCCTGGGCCATTCCTCTGACACTAAACAAAGTGTAACCTGGAGAGAATGACTCAGCCCTAAAGAATGCATGTCCCTGATTGTTGAGCCTAGACCATTCCCCACCCTGGGCCATTCTTCCGACACTAAACAAAGTGCAACCTAGAGAGAATGAATACACCCTAAGGAATGACTGTCTGGACCATTTCCTCTATTAACCACAAGAGGAAAACACTGTCCGGACCATTTCCTTTGTTAACCACAAGAGGAAAAGATTGTCCTGTATCAACCTCAAAAACTGACCATTCTCATGTTAACCACAATGAGAAATCATTGTCCAGTGAGGTGGGTCAGTCTTCTTGAATAACCCTCAAGAAGAGAGACTACCCTAGACCACTCCCCATGTTAACTACAATGGGAATTTGTTGTCTATGATACATCAACAATCTGGACCATTTCCCATGTTAAACACAATGGGAAATCGTTGTCCGTCAGAAATCTCAATCCACTTTCCGAATAGGAAATAATCTACTCATCCTGGACCATTTTTCGAACTGAAAAATGATTGTCCATAAATCAATACATATCAGTTCTCCCTCCCAACCTGGGAGTCATCTCTTCCTTTTTCAATAAGGAAGTCGTCTCCACAAGCTCCAGCTTGAGTATGCAAACTCTTTCATCTTGGATAGAAGCTTTACCAGAATGTCTGCTTATTTTCTCATCTATGAAGATATGTATTGGAGAACCACACTCTCCTTTCTAGACTTCATCACGGATAATGTGATGCTTGATTTCAAATGTACTTCGGTCTGGAACACTGGTTTTTCTCTAAAGGGTTCATGTAGCTCTGATCAATAAAGTATATCATTATTGGAACACTGGGACATATCCATGTGGCACTTCTTCTGTCATCATGAGATATCATCTTGATACAGTATCTTTGTTATAGAAAAATCTTCACCACGCTTATGCTATGCACTGGAGGTTCTCCACCAAGTTATATTTTTCCATCTGCATACAATGGTCTCTTTCTGGTATGCCTCAAAGTCTTGAGGGTGCTCTTCATACGTTCTTTGTTCAATTGTTCTGGAGAACAGTCTTTGCATTTATCTGATGTAGAACTCCAACTCATGGATGTTGCGGATGATATAATGACTCACGTAGAGATATGTCTGGTTTACTGGAACAAGTGGTCATCATAGTCTTCTCCCTCCATCTGGAAGAACCTCTAGTTTTGGATCTTGCAAATCTTTTATTCATAAGTCTTCCATACACTGTTCCTCATCACAACTTTCAGTTTTTGCTTGATTGCTTTCATATCAGGATGGTAATCTTGTGATTCTCGATACAATGACTGGTTGTTCAGGCTTCTCTTCTTTCTTGGAATCTTCATGTTCTTCCTTATGTTTTTCTTTAGCTCTTGGGTCCATGGAGTTTCTTATAGATTCCATTTCTTTCTTTCATCATAGGATCACGGATGTGGATGGACAACCAAGGATACTTTAAGGATTTTCTTCGAAGAAGTCTTCTTCTAAGGTCGAATTGAACACATACTACCTTTCATGGATGCTACCATGGATATATACTTCATCATCTTCAATGGATCATAGGATTAGCTCCCTCCTAATCCTTGCTTCATGCATGCTCTTCTCTTTGGTGATGTATAATCGGCTCCCTCCATCTGGGAGAGTCCACGCTTTCGTCTGCATCCTTGTTCTCTTCTACAAAGTGTTATAAGTCTTTCTTCAATTTCCTCTTGGTTGATGACTTCTTTCTGTCTTGCTTCTTCTAAGTCTCTTGTAATAGCTTCCACATGATTTGCTTTATGTATTTCATCTTGACTTGTATAATGATAGCAATCTTTATCTTGTTGTTCTTCCATAGGTATAGTTCTTCATGGAACATATTCTCTTCTAAGAGATAGATATATGTACAAAGACTATACAAACAAGATATGTACAAGAACTAAGAAGAGTATTGTTACCTTCATAAGAAGAAATCTCTTTCATCCTGCTTAGTCTTCTTTGTAGGTTCCTTTTCTTTGGCAATTGATGTTTCATGTTTCTCCTTCCTTTTCTTTAGCTCGGGACAATGATTCTTGTAGTGACCATACTTTTGACAGTTGAAGCATTGTACTTCTGAAATGTTTTTCTCTTGATTTGGCTTCCTCCTTGAACCAAACTTCATTTTGTTCCTGAAATTCTTGAATCTTGTTGTGAAGGCTTGATCATTGTACTTATTTTGGGGTTTCTCTTTTGCACTGATCCTGGATTCTTCTTGAGCATAGCACGCCCAAAGTTCTTCAAATGTAGAATACTCCTTCCTTGTGTTCATGCTTGCGGCAAATGCATCCCATGTCTTGGGAAGACCATCGAGTATTATGTTTACCAATTCCTTCTCTGAAATTATCTCTTCAATAGCTTGTAGTTGATCTCTTAACTGAGAAATCCTCACAAAGTATGTTGTTATGTTGTCGTCATCATTCATCTTCATGTCACGGAGCTCATTCTTCAGACTCATTACTTGTCCAATGTTTCTGACTGAGAAGAGGTTTGTTAGGGCATCGTACATCTTCGATGAATCAAGATGGGAGATGTAGGGTATCAAGTGGTATTTTATAGAATCCACTATGTGATCCGAAATCGGATCCAAAAGCCTGACAGGGCTTGAAAAATGCTCAAAAATGAAAGTGCTCAGAATCCGACGAAACCAACGTCATTGCGTCTGTCTCGTCTTCCCGATTCCGGTGGTATATTTACTTTGTCAAACGGGCTCTGTATGCGAAAGTTATCGCGTTCTGATCGAAAGCCCAAACAGGGAAAAAGTCAAAGGTCAACTGGTCAAAAAGTCAACGCTGATGACATCAGCATGTTGACTGTGCAGTAGATGACGTGGCACTCTCTGGCTGATGGTGATTGGGCAGGTTTGCTGACAGGGCAGACATGTGGCAAGCAACTGGACCAGTCAATGGTTGACAAGTGGCATTTGTCCGTCGAATGGGAAAGTGCCACGTGGCCCAGTGATAGGCAACCACGTGGCACCCAGTCATCAGTCAAAGTGGCAGGTTTCAAAATTTTTGGGGTCCCTGGGTTTTGAACCCATGACCAACCACTAAGCCTAAGCGTCTTCACAATAGTCCTATAACCAATGCGCCCAAATTATTTTATGTTATTAAAACCCACAATATAAAACATATTGCATAGTATTATGGCGCATAAAGGAGGGGGCTGGGGGCTAAGCCCCAACGCGTAGTCGTGTAAATTCATATGACCTTAAAAGGGGGCGCGCGCTCAGAAAAGGGGGCTTATGCCAAATTTTAACCAATTTATAGTTAAAAGTGGGTTTTTTAACCACTTTTTGGGTTTTAATTAATGTTTAGCCCATTTTTAATGTAATTAATCCATTTTTGGGAGTTATTGGGCAGTGTTGGAGCCTAAATTCGTGGAGGAAGTTGGAGATGGACAACTAACTTCCCAACTATATAACCAAGGCCTGTTTGAGGCCATGGGGACAGCTTTGAGAGCATTCAGAGCAGATTTATGCTGAGGAGAAGCCAAGTCAAAGCCAGTTTGAGGCAGGGAAGTCGTTGAGGAGGAGATGTTGTCGGACCATTTCTGAGAGCTCCGGACGTCCGTTTCGCGTGCCGTTTTTTGTGCATGGTTCTAGAGATCTGGGCGAACATGACCAGATCAGTCTTGAAGCCATTCGGCATTGTAATGATGTACTATTGAGTTTTCGAACATAAATAAATAAGCCTCCCCCACAGAGAAAAGGCCCGGAGACGTAGGCAAAGTTGTGCCGAACTCCGTTATCAACCTGCGTATTATGGTTTGTTGTCTTTCATTGCATTTCAGATTTGCATATATGTATATGGTTGTATAATTCCTTTTATTTTCTCGTTCTTTCGCTAAGTTTCTCAATGGTTAATTAATGCATGCAAATAAAAACTCAACCATAAGTCATTCGAAAAATCCTGACGGATCAAGTGGTATCAGAGCTAGTTGACTTTTGGATTTGAGTTTTGCATGTTAGCCAGGGAAGAGCACATCTCAAGGAAGAAAATGGCATCTACAGGAGGACTTTCTCAAGATGAGAAGGAGTTCAGAGATTCAGTGTTTTCCATGGCCGAGATGGTGAAGGTGTTGTATGAAGACTACTTGGAATGAAAGAGCACGGTTCAAGTGAAAGCTTCAAAGAACAATAAAGGAAAAGAAAGATTGAAGGAAGTACCTTCTACATCTGTTTTAGAAAACATATCTGAGGTATGCAGTGAAGGTTCCTCATCAAATTTTCCTCATTCTCATCAAGTTGGTTTTGGTGAATTCGAAAAACACACAAAAGGTGTAGGTTTGAGAATACTAACCAAGGTGGGTTATGAAAAAGGAAAGGGCCTTGGATGTAGAGGTCAAGGCATTGTAAATCCTATTGAGGTTGAGGAAAGGCCTCGATACTTAGGATTGGGATATGGCAAAGGGGACCTTGGAGAGTCTTCCAAGATAGGTTCCAAAACTTCGGAGGCAAGTAAAGCTTCAAATGGCCAATTTAAGACATTGCAAGAACACTTCATAAAAGGAAATGACGCATCACTTCAGGATTGTGGTAGTGAATGCCAGTCGTCTCCAAAGAAAGGTGAAGATCAGCATGGAAGGTATAATGGTCATGTTTTTATTAATTCTCCTTTTGATTATAACAAGCATAATCAAGTAAACCGAAACTTGTGGAAACTTTATCCATGTACTTATTGTCATTCACCT
>ML784404.1:628699-691114 GCA_009831015.1 Picea engelmannii
CGGACGTCCATTTCGCGTGTCGTTTTTTGTGCATGGTTCTAGAGATCTGGGCGAACATGACCAGATCAGTCTTGAATCCATTCGGCATTGTAATGATGTACTATTGAGTTTTCGAACAGAAATAAAGAAGCCTCCCCCACAGAGAAAAGACCCGGAGACGTAGGCAAAGTTGTGCCAAACTCCGTTATCAACCTGTGTATTATGGTTTGTTGTCTTTCATTGCATTTCAGATCTGCATATATGTATATGGCTGTATAATTCCTTTTCTTTTCTCGTTCTTTCACTAGGTTTCTCAATGGTTAATTAATGCATGCAAATAAAAACTCAACCATAAGTCATTCGAAAAATCCTGACGGATCACTATGATATTCATGGCATTGATGTCACTGTCTTTGAACTTCTCCATAGCTGCAATGTTCTGTGGTTCCTTCTCTTTTCCTTCTTCAAACTCTGGTTTCACGATCTTTCCTTTCACGATATCCAACACTTTATTCTTGGCAATAATGAAGTCAATCCTTGTCTTCCACGCTCTGAAGTTAGAAGCTCCATCTAACTTGTTCTCTGACTTCATAGAGTAAGTTATGGTTGCTTTGATTTGGTCAACCATAGATTTGACCAAAAACTCAAACTTCACGTCTTGGCTTGTTGAGAGTACCAAGAGATGCGCTAGGCTAGGGTGCACTGATCTATCCGGAGATTAGGTCAATCCCTTCACTTAAGGTGCCTCAACGAGAGGATTAGGGTTTCTACAACTGCACCTGCTAGTAACCCTAGCGACAGTGTTATGGTGATTGCTCCTGCTAGAAACCCTAGCAGCAGTTCTTCAACGAGCTTAATATCCTTACGGCTATGCTTCCTTCCAGCGGTTAAACTGAATGAAGGAGGTGTGGACCCATAACCTGTTAGAATATAATGGATGTGCTTGTTTTACCATTGACAATATCACTATTATCACCCAACCATAGGCCAAAGCCACCCTCCGAGCACCTTAACCTTGACAAAGAATCACTCCGGAAGCAAACCCTACGCTAGATAGCCAAACAAAGGGTAGCGCACCTTTCCCCAATGATAGCGCACCAACAAGAGTTGATCAGATAGTCCAAACCCTAGCCAAGAGATACTCCAAGCCAAAACGTAACTGCTAGCTGCACCAGCAGCTCTCCTCCAAACCTGTGCACAAGTTGTTGCTCTACAATCTGAGACTGCCTGCCAGAATGAAGACTAGCCTCCTGTATTTATACTAAATCTGGCTAACTGCCTGGGCCAACTTCTCATTCTAGGTATCTGTCTATTCAGTATATATTAATTCTTCTGGCCGACTTCTTCTCTTGGAGGCTAATAACCTAATATAAATTATCCTCTAGAGTCGACATGTCTTCTAGGGTTATTAGCCAACTCATTAGGGTTTCTTCTTGCTTTCCGAAGTATTATATTCTCATTAGGTTTACACGTGGAGGTAAATACCTCTCGCAACGACCATAATATCAACAAATATAATGATCTCATTCCAATCTATTGTAATAATACAAACGCCATCAGTATCTCAAAGTATCTCACAGAGTTACAAATCAGATTTGGATGATGAAATGGATAAGGGTTTTTGGTTGAGGTATGTTACAGATAGAGGTTGTATAACGGTGAGATTGTGACAAATGGTTTGATGTAATTGTTTATGGTATTTGATTATGGATAGTGTGATGTATTGCTAGAGAACTTTTTATAGTTATATTGATATATGGTTAAGATATATGTTGGGTACATGGTTGAAACAAGTAGTTGATGAGTTGGCACATACATGAGGTGTATAGTTGATGATGTTGATACATCTTGATGAGACATAATTTATGTGTATTTGATACATGATTGGTACATATTTAGTGCATGGTTGACTCGTTGATGGTACAGGTTGAGGTACAGGTTAGTGCATGGTTGATGCACTTGTTTATGGTACATGTTGTTTGGTACAAGTTGTTACAAATTGTTTGGTGCAGATTGATTGGTACAGATTTACAACAGTATATCTCACAGTGATAGTGTGACAGTGGTTCCATCATTCTACTTCTACGTCAGGGCGATTGGATGGGGCAAAGACAGGTGGTTGTAGCCATCTTTCGGTTGTCGCCAGAGAACATAGGGGGTTGTAGCCTCATTTTGGTTGTAGCCAAATAATTGGGGAGTTGGAGATTCCCTCAAGTTGTAGCCTGAGAAACTAAGGGGTTGGAGCCTCCTTCCAGTTGCAGCTGGAAAACAAAGAAAGTTGGTGTTTCCAATGAATGTAATTCTTAAAAAAATATAAGAAAAAATTATATGGTTTTCTCCCGCTTTGGGTTTCCACGTAAAAACACGAATGTACTATGTATGTGTATGATTGTTTATTTGTTCATTGTTTATTTACTCTGCAACTATTGGATGATAATACTACATTGATATAACACACTTGCATTTTATAATTAAAAATAATTAAATTGTTCTATTACCGATTCACCCTCTCTTAGTAATCCAAGAGTTCCTCTCTTATTAATCCAAGAGTTAGCATGTATAAATATTCAATCTTCTCATCAAATGTTTTCTTTAGGCTTTCCGTCAACTTTCCCACGCATTAAAGGTTGGACTTTGGACTTTTCCTTTGGGGAGTAAACGATAACAAATACATTTACTCTTAACAAAACACAAAACAAAAGGTGTGGGCATGTATAAATATTCCTTCTTCTCATCAAATATTTGATGACTATTTTGTCTCGAATCGTTCATTTTTATTGGATATAATGTGAAATAATTCCATGTGTTTTTCATAGGGGGCATTCACATGATGACCCGATTCTAATTCTCCAAGTCTTCCCTTTGTTCAATGTTGTATCATACATAATTTTACATAAGCTTACTCATATCTCTTCGCTCGAGGTAACAAGAAAGGTAAATGAGATTCACAAAAAAGCCATCCACAAAGATCGCTTGAATCAAAAAAGTGAGGACTCGATGTGATACGAAAATTTGATAAAATTTGATAAAATTACTATAAATGAGATACTGGAACTGAATGCTACTTATTTGACAACATGCTAAATTTAATAAAATGCGATAACTGATCCTCTATGATTTACAGCCCTTCAGATTGATAGAAGCCATATTACAATCTTCAATGAAAGCAAAATAATTTCAAATGCATTACAAGATATCAAACGATCACATTTGATAAATACACAACCATAAGCAAGATGGTAAAATATAGAGAACTATAATAAAACAGGACCTTTATGAAGGGCCTTCAAGCTGCCTATAAATAATTAAATACAGCGGTTGCAGCGGCACACCCAACCTTCAGGGCAATAGACTTTGACAACAAATATGTTGTTTTCCAACAACAATGTTTCAGTACAAAAAAATCTCCAACATTACTCATCCAAGAATGGCAGCAGAGAACTACCCTGCGTCTCCTTAATATAATTCTTCGATAAGGTGATTCATGCAAAAGAAGTTCAAAGGTTCCACATTTACACTGTACATTTGAGTGCACAAATGAGTGATCATAGCCCTCATCTGGAGAATAGGACTCTAATTCTGACAACTCAAAATGATGCTTGTTTAAACAATTTCAATCTTCCTTGTCCTCGCATTCAGAATCTATAACATCAGAACATCAGCATATCAATTCCCTGTATGTTATATAAGATTCCCAGGACACCATAAAACACATTGTTTTAGGGCAATAGACAATGAAACAGAAATACTGACCCGATCTAAGATCTTCGCTAATTTTTCCTTTTGCCTTGATTTGTCGGACAAACATGCGGTATATCAAAACCCACCAGTAAATATGAAGGACAAGCAAACATATGAGGAGTGAGTTGAAGATATAGTAGTAAATAGGACCTTCTATTTTGTGCTTGTCCATATCCAAAGTAAGAATAACTTCATAACTGCAAAAAACATCAGAAACACAAGAAACGTCATCATAACGTAGAGAATCTAGGTTTAACAAGGACGTTAATTTAGTTTTCTAAAATATCAAAGACACGAATTAATTATTTAAGAAAAAGTGCCTGCCTAGGTTTATTGAGTATAATATCCAGTGACATATATGCAGAAGATACAGTAATTCTGACATCATTCTAAAACATCAAAGGCACAGAAATAATTATTTATGCAAAAGTGCCTGCCTAAGTTTATCTAGTATAAAATATCGTAAGTGCCTGCCTAGATTTATCAATGTGACAATCATTTTTGGCAAAAGGGCATCATACATTTTGAGATTATAACGGCAAATCAAGAGGTACCCGATTCGAGTTACAGTAGAACATCCATCAAAGAATTTATAGTAGTGTTAGTTTCACATTGCTATCTACCTTTGTCAACTGTGCTCCAAAGTTGTCCCAGGTTTTTAATGCCTGATATGTTATGGTTTCATTTTTCTTATGTTTCATGAACAGAGTCTTCCACCTGTTCATAAAATCATGACAGTTCACCATCCAATGCTTCCCACTATATTTCACTGATTGTAAAATCGAATGATACTTGTGTTATGTAAAACCTTCACAGTAAACAAAGAATTGGAACAGGTAGTGAATCCAGTGATAGATAATCAGTTTCCTTTTAATGAGTAATTGATAGATCGTCTTCTGGGCTCCACTGTTCAGGTCACTTCTTCCAAAAGTTTTCTAATCATGGTATTTCCTTTGATCCCCTGGATGATTGCCATTATGAGAACCAACTTGTTATGAACAAAGATTGTGTTCTGGCCTCTATCCTGGCATATATTTTTTATAGGAATGGATGCATTTGGACAATATGACTCCATAAATTTTAGAGGATCAATCAAACCATATGTAATGTAACCATTCCTACAACTAAGGGCTAGACATTATTATCATCCAAAAGAATGTGCCACAAGCACCATGCAATGACTTTTGGCCAGTCAAGTAAATCTACAGCTTCCGATTGCTGCAATCATGAGATATGTTTTTCCTTTGATCAATCCACTGGCTTCATTTTGAACTACCAATGCAAGATAATATGCCCTGAATTATATGGACAGTGTAAATTACCATCATTTGTATTAAATGTTTGATAAAATTGATAACAACCAACTAAGATGAAACCCAAAATTATAAATTAGCATTAGAACTACCACAAAGCTCGGCAATGGCAAGAAACATCATGCCTGTAAATTAAACTCAAGCAAGCACCATCAACAAAAAGATAAAACATCGTATATGCTCGGTGTCAATGTTGACATTTGGTGCATATAGTACCAAATAAACTCAGAGATACCTTCACGCTTGAATGAAACGAATTGAACTTGATCCTATTTGCAATGTTTTTCTCCCTAAATGGATTAAAATTTTCTACAGGCAGAAAAGAATTAAAATTGGTCAACCAATAGCAATCGCTGAAATAAAGCAATATTTTTTATTCTTCAGATCTTGTAAGGACCATTGCCATATTAACCTGGAGAAATAGGACAAGCGGAATGGAAAGCACTAAAGTGGAGACATTAACATGAGCAGTTTGTCTCATAAATAAAATTTCACAAACAAATTTAACCTCGGCAGACCCCAGTCACTTGTGCTTATGCACATTAACAACAATAAATGAAATATCTAAAATCGACAAAATTAAGGAAAATTCCACAGACATTTTGAAGCATGGAACATTACAAAATACTAAATGAAGGAAAAATTACCTTGTGCTCCAAATAATCCAGACAGGAAAATATATAAGACGAAGCACAATCCATGAAATCGCAAAAAGGATAAACGAAATGCTAGGTATCGCGGTAGACCCGCTGTATTTAAACATCTTGCTGACTTCCAAAATCACATCACTTGCATCGTGGATGGCTAGAACAACAGAGCCAACTCGTGAAAACCTGAACAGGAATACTATCAACCCATGTCAACAGAACTGAGTTCAAATAATTTTCTAAATTCTTGCAACAAAGCACTTAGTAAAGAGAACGAATGCATTTTCCCTCACAAGAAAGTATATTCATGTTAATCTTGTGGATACACACATCATTGCAGCCTCACTTACCCATTAAAAAAGGAGTATATTAACTTTAAGGCATGTCTCTAAAATTAAATAATCCTAACAGAAAATATATCTGAGAAAAGACTGAAAAATTGTCCTGACGTGGTTTTGGTTTCACATCATTTGGTCACAGCAGGGCATCAAAACGATTTCTTTATTCTTTCCCTTCTTACCTACAAGGTCAAAATTTCCATTCTTACCAAGACACCCATCAACTTGCTGTCTGCCAGAAAGATGTACATTGTGTCATTTTTATCAACCGGGCTCATAATCACCTTGATGAATATAGGAATTCTGTAATCTTATTTTCTAGTTTGTATTGTACCACATATAACAGAAAACATGTCTCAATTCTTACAAATACATTATAGACAGAGACCGGACTTGCTAGAAACAATTACAATATCCACAACTACTGCAAGAGATCCCAGTGTAAACACACAATCAAGTCCATTATCTAAAACGATTCTAAGATATCCCAAAGCAAACACAACAAAGATATAGACACGTAGTCCAATCAGCTATGAACTAATGCAAAAATTACATGACAAATTATAATGCAGTAATCATGAAAGAAGAACCAGTAATAAACCTTAGTAAATATGATGCTAAAATGAGAATCACAGTTGCGACATGATGAGACATGGTCACTCCAAAATCCGATCGCCTAGTCTCCCAAAAAATCAAAGCAAAAATACTGTATGTATAAAACCCTGCTGCATACATATACAGTAGCTTTAACTTTGTCCTGCCAACCATTCCATTGCAAAATAACGATAAGGTCAAGTGCAACACAAACACCATGTCAGTTATTCTCCTAAAAGAAATCAGTTTCTTTATAATGATAAGAGCATCTAAAATGATGTTTTACATATAACATAACCAATATTAAACACACAAAACCTTACTTCACTTTTTGATCTGGCCATATCTGGTCACCCGGTCCAACCCAAAAGTTCTGTGTATTTGTGAACCATGGCTCATTGTAAGTGACTGCCAATGCCAGCGATTCTGCTGAAAAGTAATACAAACACTTCCAAGCAGACTCTTTAAACTTTGTATGGCGTTTCTTGTGATCCGCAAGTTCATCTTCGTGCAAGCCTTTCATAGAGCCCAGGACAAGCCACCTTCCTAGACTCTGCAAACCTTCAGAAATGAGAAAAACTTCAAGTTTGTGCATATTTTTACATAACAGAATAGATGCTAGTTTTGATTGCATTAAAAATCAGTGTTACAAATATCTCTGATTTCTCCTGATATTTCCAATATTGGAAATATTTTTCGAATTTTTCAGGTTTCCAATTTTTCCGATATTTTCCGAGTTTTCCATGTAAGTTTATGCTTGCCAATATTTTTCAATAATTTCTGATATTTTCCCCATTGTTTTCAATAAGTTTATTTCCAGACCGCTGCCAATACCAATATATTCCTCGACATAATATTTGCAACATTGTTAAAAATAACTGAGGTCAAAGAAATATTTTGTCTCTCAGAACAGATAAAGTGACTCATCTTGGCCAGAGTTTTTTTCCACTCCAAATAAGATAAGAAAATTTTATTGATGTCCATGGATGATCAAAAAAATAGGTCAACGGGACTCAAAGTACAATTAGTAACGATCTACTATGGAGTGCCAAGGCTACTCCTGAAAACTAAAAGAATATGGATAACAATGAGTGAAAAAGAACAAGTAAATAACAAAAGCCGAACTACTCATCATTAAGTATAGATGTAGAAGTAGAGGAGGGAAAAGAAGCACCTGCTGCCACCTCAGTCACCGTGTCGGTGCCAATGCACCACCTGATAATGTCATTAAGGGGAGTACCTGGGCTAAGAGGGCCTGGATGGGTGATCCGAGGAGGAAACCAGAAGCAGTTAAAAGAAGTTCTCCTAACATTGGAGGCCACCAAAAAGAATCTAGTAACAGAAACTGAGAAATCTGGGTGCGAAATGAGGGCTGGTTGGCTGATCACGCTGAAAGCCGGTGCTCTTCCGTGGCCTCGTGGAAGCAGGTCTTCCAGCCATTGAATAGGAGTATGTGCATGGTCTCACTGATCCTGTGTATACCAGGGGAGTTTGCATGGCACTTGCTGCCACCTGCAGCTGAGATAATCACGAAGGAGGAGGTAATCCACCTAATGGGGTTGGGCTGGGGTGAACCTTGTAAGGTCTGTCATCTGTGTGTAAACTTGCAATTGCCTCATGAATGCAGAGAGCCAAGCACATTTGATCTGGACAGCGAAAGAAGGTAGCAAGAGAGCCCCCCGCGTCCTGGTACAAACAATGAAATCTCCCTTGGATCTCTAGAGAATAAAAAGGATTGGCTCAGCTAGGCCAGATTTTATACGAGAAAATATAACAGGAAGCTGTATATTGCATTTCTATCTCTGGTCTGCTATATAATTTATGTAACTATCCGTTGAGTTTATGATATAAGATAGTTTTCAATACAGTGAGTAATATAGAGTGGAAGTGAATTGGCACCTTGAGAGTAACCATTCAACTTGTGTACACGTGCTTGCACACAAGCAAAGGTTGTAAACCAAATGTTCATGATCAAATTGTGACAGCAAACATAATGTCCATGATCAAATTGTGACAGCAAACATATCGCAAGATTAACGAGTCACTTCTACACAGAGATTATAAAAAAGAATATGATAAATGGCTTCATTCCATATTATTAGGCTATTACACCTAAAATGGCTTCATTGCATTCGATGGATCGACATCCTCCATTCAGATACTCCCTTGATGCGCCTGCCCACCTCTTACCTACTAGGCAGGAATTGAACAGGATTATCCGGGCTGACATTTACAGGTAGTTTGTGCAGGTCACTTGGGCAAAACCCACGGTGGGCTACGTCCGAAGATGGTCTTTATGCTAAGAATTTCAAAGAGGTGAAAAAAAGACTCATTATCCAACCCCATACACATCTCGTCATTGGGTGCACTCTCTTCGTATCTCCTTAGAATTTCAAAGAGGTGAAAAAAAGACTCATTATCCAACCCCATACACATCTCGTCATTGGGTGCACTCTCTTCGTATCTCCTTAGGCTAATTTTAAGTGGGTTCGTTTTAGACTTCGAGTTGAGATGAACCACTAGATTGTACAGGCAGAAAGGAGTTGCCAGTTGTATCATTTTTGTGAGGTTGAGACAAAGGAGCACTTCATATTCCGCTACCGTGGAGGGAATAATAGAGAAAACACATATTCATAATATATGTTTTCTTTATTATTTCCCCACCCTTACCCTCATTGTGAGGGTGAGGTGGGGGGAATAATAGAGGGAACACATATTATGAATATGTGTTCTCTCTATTAATCCCCCCACCCCACCCTCACCCTCACCCTCATTGTCACCCTCATTGTGAGGGTAAAGTTGGGGGAATAATAGAGAAAACACATATTCATACCCTCATTGTGGTGGTGGGGGAATAATAGAGAAAACATATATTCATAATATATGTTTTCTCTATTATTTCGCCCACCTCCACCCTCATATAATTGTGAGGGTGGGGGGAATAATAGAGAAAACACATATTCATAATATATGTTTTCTCTATTATTCACCTCACCCCATTGTGAGGGTGGGGGGTGGGATAATAGAGAAAACACATATTCATAATATATGTTTTCTCTATTATTGCCCCCACCTCCACTCTCATATATGAGGGTGGAGGTGGGGGGAATAATAGAGAAAACATATATTATGAATATATGTTTTCTCTATTATTCCCCCCACCCTCATATATAGGAGGTTTCATTGTCTATTCAAGGGACCCAAACCCTATCTAGTTTCTTCGGGTACCCAAACTAGAGATGTCTCGCCCTATACATGCAAGAGGCCCTCAGGCTTCGTGTCCACATTTCCCAGCCTCCTCAACAGATTACTTCCTTATTTACAGTGCTCCCATCAGCTAGGGGCACCAAGAGAGACTGATAGCAGCATTGCCTCTGACTCCAGATTAGTGTAGACCTAAGGAACCATCCCCCTTCCCAGAGATCTCAAAGACACTGCTAGACCAAATCCCTTACCAATGAGTAGACGAGATCACCTAGGCATCAGCGGCTAGTTACCTCTTCCAAACAACAACACAATGGATGGTCCAAATCTTCCCCCAATTCTTCCTCGGAACATCATTATATCCTGAGTTTTTTTCATTTGGCCTCAAATGCTAGGAAAGATAGATCTAGTAAACCATGATCCAGTTCCGGACTCCTTTTCCTTTCCATGCTTTAACATAGATGTCAGGATTTACTTTTCTTTCTTGCTCTTTATCTAGGAAACATTCTAGAGCTCCTACAGTGTATCGACATTATTGTAATCAGCAATCTTTATCTAGGAGACATTCTAGAGCTCCTACATTGTATCGACATCATTGTAGTCAGCAGTCCCATTGACGTGCTTTTTGAGTATTGACGTGCTTTTTGGGTCATTTGTTGGAAATTAATAGAATTAAATTGTCTCATCTTATCTTATTATCTTTGACTGTAGCATCATCAGGTCAGATTAAAGTAATGCCCTAATACTGTAGGCGATAGCTGAAGAATATGGATATAAGAAAGGCCTAATTCTTTATAATTTAATATATTTAAAGTTCAGATTTTGCATTCATTATAATTTAATATATTTAAAGTTCAGAGTTTGAATTGAGTGCTTTTAACAAGGAGAGTAGTGGGAAACTTTAGAAGTAAATATTTCGTGCCACGTCACAAGTTAACAATCTATCGTAGACCCTAAATCCATAACAATCCATTTATTAGGCTAAAATTTAAATATCAGTATATCATTTAGTCATAACACAAATCTCCATAAAGACAATAATATGTCTGAATAAGAGCTACAGATATACCTCGAATCATGATATGCACAATCCAATAGCAAGACCTATATATAATTATCAGACCCTTTAGTTGACTGGTCATGACTTATTAATATTTATTGTTAGTATAATTGTTATCAGTTATTTATTTAATATCATTGAAGTTTGACTCGACCAAGAATCACAAGTCTTTCGAGTCTTAGCTGGGCCGAGTACTCGCCTCATACTTGGCCATGAACTCGCCACTCATCAAGACTCACCCTTACTTGCCAAACTCACCTCATACTCAACCAAGACTCACGCTTACTTGCCAAGATTCACCCTTACTATATTTTCAGTTTTTTAGTATTTACCAAGTCTTTGCTAAGTCTCTCTCAAGTCACCGAGTCTTATCGAGTCCCAGGCCAGTCCAACTTTGTTTAATATTAATGTGTGTTTTTGATACATTGCATATTTTTTATTCTTTAAATTCTTCACCTCTAAGCATAGTTGTTTTTAAAATATTTATTTAAGTACTATGTCATATATTTTATTTTTTATAACATCTTTGAGATATTGATTGAAAAGTTGACCTCCTAACGATGTCATATTTCTCATCATGGTTAAGATGTTGCTTTCTAAAGTTTAATTTATAGAATTTTAGAATTTTCCATAACTATGAAAAACAACAAACATAACATATATAATTTATGGTCTACAAAGTTATTTATACTATCGAAATCGAAATCTATAAGTATGTTTACCTTTCTATCTTTTATGATTCTTCTGCACAAATAATTTCATCTTAACACCCTAATATACAACATCATTATTATGTAGAAAATAGGAAAATTTCTCTAAAAACCATTAACCCAAACTGCACCCTCCTCTCTCATCTGTTGCCGGTTATTACCCCAACCTGGCACCCTCCTCTCTCATCTGTTCCCTCCATGACACCCAGTGAGCTCTCACCCATCCTTTCTCTTATCCATTTTGCCTCACTCCCCAACCCCACATCCACCTCTACCAACATATGGTTTACAAAGTTATGTATACTATCGAAATCTATGAGTATTTCCACCTTTCTATCTTTTATGATTCCTCTGCACAAATAATTTCATCTTAACAGCCTAATATACAACATCATTATCATGTAGAAAATAGGAAAATTTCTCTAAAAACCATTACCCCAACCTGCACCCTCCTCTCTCCTCTGTTGGCGGTTATTACCCAACCTGCACCTTCCTATATCATCTGTTGCCTCCATGACACCCCGTGAGCTCTCAACCATAACCTCGTTTCTCAACCATCCTTTCTCCTATCCCCAATCCCCACGTCCACCTCTACCCCGGTGCACCCCCATTCCCTGCGACCTCCACTAGCGACCTTTCCTCACTTGTTCTGACCCCTCCTCTTGGCTCCCTACCCTCCCCGATCATCCTAACCCCCCTACTCTCGGTTCGCCCTCATTTCACTTCACTGCAAACTCACCCACAAAGTCTTACCACAAGTTCAAAACACGCCTCGCATGAATAGCAGGTAAAGTAGGCGTGATAGGTACATCAAACAGACAACAAATCTAGAAGGTACAAAAGACATAAAAGATATGGTAAATGGGGATTTTGATGGTGGAACTTGATCTTTAAACAAGGAATTTATAGTTTATTTGCTTCACCAACAGGGGGATCCGGATCCTTGTAGAATAAAGAAATCCACATTTGTTTCCATGCAACTGAGTGATTTGACAAGGCAGAAATCCCGTGAGAGTCCTGACAATCTTTTACTGGGCAAAAAGGGGATCCCAAAAAAGGCTGCCCCCAATTAGGATCAGGGAAAGAGTTGATCGTTATTTTGTTAGATGATTGCTTGAGAATTGATTATCAATTTGTTCTGTTCTTCACAATAGGTACAGCGGGGTGATCGATTGTATTACTTATTTGTAAAAAGATTTCTTTTAAAAAAATAGGAAATATTTCACAAGGTACGGTGAATAATTATTGTAAAAAGGTTTACTGATAGCGGATTAGAGAAACCAGAAAAGAGATGAATCTTTTTTACTAAATGACCTGAGTGACTGGATTCGCGAAAGCGTAAAGTTGCTAATTCTTCCTCGGTCACGATGAAGCCTCACTTATAATGGGAAAAAAAAGTTGGAGCAAACTGTATTGAATTTTCCTCAGTTTGAAGTAACCCATAACCTACATTAAGTAAATTAGCAGAACTGAGTTTATTTTTCGTGGAAAGAAAACATCAATTTACAAAATAAATGATCATATCCGCATTACGCTCGCAGCATTTATAGACAGAAGACGTTCTTTCATGTTGACACAATCCAGCATTTGTAAGATTAAATATTCAATTTTATTTTCTACTATTTTAAACATTAACCGCTCCAGAGCGAATTCCTTGCAAGAAAAACTGTATTGCATCTTAAAATTTTGAAAATAAAAAATATTAAATCTGAAATACTTGCATAAATCCATAAATTTAGCTTTGATTTTTCATAAAAACGGAGAGTTTTGAAGGGGATTACCTCCAGAATAAGCCTGTCCAGCAATAACCTGATAATGGGGAAAATCATGGCAAATAAGGGCGCCATGAGAAGATCTTCCTTTGAAGGATAATCTTCATATTCCCAATCTGGCCACTGAAATTGTCTTGCCATTGCCATTATCTCTGTAACAAATAACTGTGCATATCCAGCGGCTCTCCAAAGGCAAAGTCTGCCAAACCTGGGCAGCCGATTCGAACTCTGTACCTCCGGGTTTAACTCGGTTTTTCCAACTCCAATGACAGGCTTGCATTGCGGTATCTTTATTTAATTTTTTACAAATAGTAACTTGGATTATCATTTAGTGTACTTGTTTATTTAATATTACTTTTTAATTAAATTATTAATTAAGATTTTTCATAGTCACAGCCTTTACTTTGGGACTATCAATGATCTGCTGGATGGCATTTGTGGTTGATACATTCAATTTTCTCTAGGGCTTTTTGGTTGCATTGGGATTTGGTTCTCTCATTGGAAAATTTTACAAGGAGAGAAGATCAATCTAATATCTCTTGAGTGTCAAATAATTAAATTAAAGAAGAATGGTTATTCAATTTATTTTTTATTCCATTATTGTTGAGGTTAGGTAAAGGTGATGTGGTAACAAGTATTTGTCTTAATTTAATTTCATATATTAAGTTGGGATATTATATCCAATTGTAGTTTTACTTTGTATTGAAGAGGTTTATTTTATATATTTTATGGTTAAAAACATATGTTTTCTCCTTAAAAGTTATAGGTTCAAAATCAAAGGGGTAGAGTCTCTATATATTGAATGATTAATATTGGGTCGTTGTGATGAGGCTCAAAGGATAGGCGTCCCCCATATGGGAGTGTTTCCAAGCGTCTCAACCCTTGTCAAGTCACAAGTCCCTGCTAGTACTAGTTTGCGGGGTGTTGGTACTAGGAACACATAATTTTCTATTAAAAATGATAGCACAAGAAATGTTATTATTTTTACTTTATTAAATTTGTTTTCATTGATTTATACTTTACATTACAGATATCATCCATATTAGATTGTAAAAAGCACATTGTTTCATGCAGTGCAGTGTGATAAATGATAAAGAAGATATCAATGAGATTAAGAAATATGATTCACCCGAATCAGGTGCCAATTGGCATGGAGAGCCATGGTCATGAGGTAGATGACAATGGCACAAATTTGGAGGGCGACGTGGAGGATTTCCCCTCAACTCTGGTAAAATGCAATGGACGCTCTTTACAATTGACTCGGGACAATGGGTTGCCTTTGGGATCTCGATCATCTTCTTCAGTTGCTAGGGTCGACGTTCGTCTGCCTGAGGCTTTGCCCCATGTTCATATTGTGAATGATTGCTTGTCTTTGCTTTTATCAAACTGGGTCTTTGTTGTCTTATGGTCTATGTTGTTTTCTCTAGATTTCCTCGACTCTTTAGTATATTTTTGTCAATTTCTAAGCACTACTATGCTTCTGTAGACTTAATTTGTTATGTCATTTTTTATAATTGGCTTAGTTTCCCTCTGGGCAAAGTTTTTGAGCACTACTATGCTTCTGCAGACTTAGTTTGTTATGTCCTTTTTTATAATTGGCCTAGTTTCCCTCTGGGCAAGCCAATAAACTCCTAGGATATTGATGATCATCTAGGTTGAATGTTGGTTATGAAGGTAATTATGTACATTATGTTGATATTTTCATAGAAAAACTCTTACTTACAAAAAAAGAGAGAAAGAGATTAAGAAATACGATCAATAAGTGTGCATTAAACTACTCCAAAAATAGCTAAAAAGAAATCATGAAATAAATAAGACAACAAAGAGATTGACGAGATGGGGAGATAGAGCATGCAGAGGAAGAAAACGGTATTGTCGCATCCATCATTGAGAATACATCGATACATTGCTTAGTATTGTAGTTTGAAGAGTGTCCAACACCAATGCCAAAAGAACTTGGTCTGGTAACCTTGGGAGGCACATCGAACCCACAAGTATAGAATCTCCTAATATGGCTATGTCCCAGGGTACATTGTCAATCCAGTCTATGCTAAAATGGATAGTCCTTCACTAATGAATCTTTAAATAAAAAGGTAGGTTGAAATAAAAAGATAATGAATGGTTATGGCCCATAGTATATTGTCAATCCAATCTATGTTATAAAGATGGGTAGTCCTTCAATAATGAATCTTTAAATAAAAAGATGGGTTGAAATAAAAAGATAATGAATGTGGTAGGGGAAGTTTGGTTGAGTGTATAAAAGTCATTTCTCCACACATAATGACATAGACATTTCACTAAATAGAGCATAATTTGTCCTCATATAAACGATATTATAAATACAACCACCGTTCAACAATAGAAAATACCTCAAATGTCAACTTAACATAGCAATCAACTTGAGATAAAAGGTAAAAGTAGTTTATGTATGTACATTGAAAGAGAATTGGCCCTACATGTATAAGCATTGATGACAATGAATTATTTCACTATTGTTTCAAAATATATTTTTCAAATGAGATAATGTCTAGCTTTTGTTTTTTAAATATAATTAATTATAATTATAATTTTTTTTATTTTAATATTAAATACAAATTATAATATTTATTATTTTCATATTTAAATTAAATTTTATTTAATTTTGATAAAATAATGTTTGGAAGTTATAATTTTGTTTGATTGGGAAAACTTTAGTTATGAATCTTTTCTTTTCTTTTTTTGTGTAGGGTGGGTTTTGATTCACTTAGCTATTATGAAAAAAAAAAATTTAATATAATATTTGTGGGATTAGAATTGAATCTTGTTCAATGGTGAAAAACCCCTTGCTTTCCATCATTGGATCCAATCTTTTTGGGCACTTTAGTCATGAACTTTATTTTTTAGGGTTTGATCTATTTTAAAACAAATAAAATTAAATATTTTGAGTTTTCAATTTTTAGGGTTGATAAAAATGTTATTTTTAATGCAAAAATTAATTCAGTGTCCTAAATTACCTTACTATGACTCAATCATGTTGATTGCATCAATTCAAAATGATCCAAAATGATCCTTTCCCAAAATATCATGAAAAAAACATCCAAAATGATTCCTTCCAAATATCATGAAAAAACCACTCGTTTTTCACTCATTATTCTTAACTAAAAAAATAGCCAATTAATTTTACATTTAGACCATTTGTTTTAGAAAAATCTAAATCACAAAAAAATCAAATAAAACTTTACCTCCAAAAAATTTACTTATTAACTTATTCTCATATTTGAGAATACAAACTTTCACAATGTAAAATTTGATTTAAATCTATTTAAACAAAAAATATTTTTTTTATAGATTTAAAAAATATATATATATATATATATATATATATATATATATATATATATATATATATATATATATATATATATATATATTAATAGTGAGTAAATTGTCTATTTTAAATAATATTAAGAAATGTTTAAAAAATTAAATCTAATCATTCAAATATTTTATTTAATATTTTTAAAATTTTATCCATTATCAACTCATTTCTAATTATTAAAAAATGTTTAAAAATCAAATCTAATCATTCAAATATTTTATTTAATATTCTTTAAATTTTATCCATTAATCAAATCTAATCATTCAAATATTTTTTAAATTTTATTCATTATGAACTGACATTTTAACTAAATTTTATCCATTATCAACTGACATTTTTATTTATATAGTATTAGAAAAAATCTTTTTAAATAAGAGCATATTCTAAAAGCATAAAATACAATTTCTTGATAATATTAAAAAATGTTTAAAAAATCTAATCTAATCATTCAAATATTGTATTTAATATCTTTTAAATTGTAACCATTATCAACTGACATTTTATCGTATTCAAATATTTTATTTAACATTTTTTAAATTGTGTCCATTATCAACTGACATTTTATCTTATATAGTGTTAGAATCTTTTTTTTACATTTTAACTTATATAGTGTTAAATTCTTTTTAAATAAGAGCATATTCTAAAAAGCATAAAATACAATTTCAAACTAACATTTAGAAATATTAAAATATGTTTAAAAATCAAATCTAATCATTCAAATATTTTATTTAATATTTTTTAAATTTTATCCATTATCAACTGACATTTTATCTTATGTAGTGTTAGAATCTTTTTTTAAATAAGAGCATATTCTAAAAGCATAGAATACAATTTCAAACTAACAATTGAAAATTTAATTCCGCTTTAATATAATTGCAAACTGTCATTATTGGACAGCACATGCCCCCATAATAATGATTTATAGAGATATGAAATTTGATTAGATAGAGTATTGAAATTTTTAAAATTGAGGATTTTCCCTATTTAAATGCCGAAGTCAAGGGACAAATTTCTGCACATTGCCCCACATATTTAGTTAAATTCTTTTATAATATGATTCAATTTTGTTTATATTTTTAAAATATGAAATTTACGAGAAAATATATATAAATTGTCAAATAATAAATATTTAATATAGTTGAATTATGTAAATAGTGTTTAAAAATTAATCTAAGGAAAATATATAATTATTTGAATTTAATGTTTATTAATATAATTATATTTTTATATGTTATTTATAATTTAAAAGGTTAGTTTAATGGGTTGTTGTTAATGTTGTTGGGTGTTTTGTTGGTTTGATGGCACTAGGTTATTGATTCAAATTTCTTTAGGTAAAGTGCACTAGTTTATGTGGATGGATTTACTAGGATTTACTAGGGATACCATCCATGAATGTGGAAAAGCATCATTTGGGTTTTCTTGTGAGGTTTTTCTTTAAAACTTGTATTATATATTTATATTAATTAAATTTTTTTTTGACAATAACAACTAATTTGTATTAAGGGCTGGCAAACCAGTTGCCAGGTGCTTTACAACTGAGGAAATCTAAGACTAAAAGTTGAAGCTCTTGGTTCAGCATTCCCAGGCGAGCTAGAGTTCCAAGGTAAAGGAGCCTAGTTGACCAGGGTCTTAATGTTGCCGCTTCTGGAGGTGGACCTAATTGCTTTTTCCCTCCCTGTTTTTCTTCTCCTGTGTTTTCTTTTTGGCCCATTCTTCAGACAGTTTGTTTATTTTGGCTTCAATCTTGCTTAGGCGCTTCCCAAAATCTCCATGCACATTTGCCATATCCTTGAATTGGGCATCCAAATCGGATGTGAGATCCTCATGCAAATTTTTGAGATCCTGAACGAGAAGGTCATATCCTTGTTCTCCAGTGAAGTCGTTGTTCATCATGCTTCTTGCTTGCTCTCTGACCACATCCTTCAGCTTGATGAGCTCCATTTGCATCTCTCCAAGCCTTTCTTCCAGTGATGGTTCAGGCTTGGAGCTGGAGGCCATTAATGAAGAATGTTTCTTTACCTTCTCAACTCTCGGAGTGCTTCCCAATCTTGGACTCGTTTGAATGCTTATGCTTCTCTTGAAGTCTCGGCCGCAGATATCGCCTCTACATGCCCAGTCTTCACGTGAGTCTCTGCCTTTCGGTATGGGCCTCCATCCTCCTTTCCTGGATTTGGCCAGAAAAAGTGCTGACAAATGCCAGTCGTTGGGATTTGCAAATCGATCATGAAGATGGGTAACTACCTGCAGAGGAATGAGTGCTTTCCTGACAAACAATGTCCAACGGGTCATCTGAATGAGTTATTTGTACCTTTTGGAGTCTTTACTTCTAGGGAATGGGTGCAAGCATTTCAACGTCATTCACTATTAGTGTAGCCTTGCCCATGGTCGCTCCTCTGTTTGCTTCAGAGTCGGCTTGAGTGTTTAGCCCTCACAATATATGGTAGAATTTGACCTCCTTGAAATTATGCAACAGAAGGGTTAGTTTCCTGAGCATTTGTCTTAGCTTGAGATTATTTGGCCTCCTTCTCGTCTTCAAGTCCTGTAAGATTACTCTGGAGTCTCCGAAGACCACCAGGCTCTGGATATTTTTGGTAACATTCGGCCTAAGGCCCTGCCAGAGCACGAGCACCTCTACCATGTTGTTGGTTTCAATGCCTAGCCCCCAAGAGTAGGAGACCTCTAGCATACCCGAAGGGCCTAGGAGGATCCCTCCCCCACCGACTGCCCCTGGGTTCCCTTTTGACGCTTTGTTGAATGCCAAACTGTGCTTTCCTAGAGCGAACCTCCACTTGATGAAGTCTTGTTCTTCCAACCTGACTTCCCAGCTTGATCTCAAGACTAACTTGGTGGCTAATCGATGTTGGTGGGTTGGGACAAGCTCTTTTAGCCATTGTTCTTCTTCCAATTCCAAATTGTCAGCATTCTGAAGCTTTGTCTGAGTGTCTAGTGCCTCGCTCAGAAGTGCCTTTGTTTTCATTGCCACTTGGGTTGGGTTGCAGCTTTTCTCATTGAAAAGCCTATTGTTTCTTTCCAACCAGTTTTTCCACATTACAAACTTGGGACACTACATCCAACTTGCTTTGAGTTGATCCTTTTTTCTCATGGAGAACGGGGAGCGGTTCACCCAAGTGCTTAGGAGATCTGAAGTCATGGAGGGCAGTGTTAATTTGTCTGGAAGCATTACTACACTCTCTCGGACCTTTTTGCATAGGGGCGAGTGAGTAGCAGGTGGTTAGTATTTTCCTCTTCAGACATGCAGAGCGGGCATCTTAAGGGGCCTTGCCAGCCTCTTCTTCTTAAATTTTCACTTGTCAAAATGCCTTTGTGTGTCATTGTCCAAGTGAACATGTCAATTTTGGGGATCAACTTGTGGGACCAGATAGTCTTCCACGACATTGGATCTGGGGGAACGTGGGGGATTTCCTGAAGATCCTTGTACCCTGCGGCTGCAGAGTAAGTTCTGGTGGTTGTGCCCCAACCTCTTTTATCCTTGGTTGAGGCTTTCAGGGGGGATTTCCCTTCAAACTTCTCCAACAGAGTTTTGGCTTCGTTTTCATGTATCTCTGGGTAGTTCCCCAGGTCCCATTCTTTCCAATTCCCTGCCTCGTTTTCTTCCCATTTAGATATGTCCCATAGTGTGAGACGGTTGATGGAGTGAAGCCAAGATTTTATATTGGACAAGCCTCTATGGTGGTCTAACGATGGCTCCCCTAGAATCAAGTCCTCCTAGGCCCTTATGCATCTCATGTTGCCAGGAATCCAGGTGAGCTTCGATTTGAATTGAACTAAGGACCTGAGACAAAGTGTGAGGATTGGTGAACCTTTGAGAACTTTCGGCGGGTGTTCCAGGCATATTATGCGCTTCCCCGGGAAGTATTTTTTCCACAGGAATTCCTTGCTCCAGGAGGATTTGCTGGAAATTAAATTCCACAGATTTTTGGCCCCCAGTGCTAGATTATCGGTAGCTACGTCTCTGATTTGAAGGACGTCACCTTCTAGAATCATCTTCTTTATTTTTCCCAGCTTACTAGGTGGAGTTTCCGCTCATATTGCTTTTTTCCTTCCCATAGAAATCTTCTCAGCAGGGTATCTATCTTGTTGACGATGGTTTTTGGCGCAAGAACTATTGAGTTTTGATAGATTGGGAGACTTGTCAGGACGGATTTCAGCAGGACCACTTTTCCTACAAGATTTAACCAAGTTTCCCCCAAGCTTGAATGTGGAGGTTCATTTTGTCCAGAAGAGGAAGCCAATGAACCAGCTTAGGGTTTGCTTTGAAAATTGGTATTCCCAGGTATTTGAAAGAATCCCAAGTAGTTGATCCTTCCATTTCTAAAACTCTGGTGATTTCCAACATCTCTCTTGGTGAGCAATTCCAGTCGTAGACTTTACACTTTTGACCGTTGGTTTTGTTGCCTGAGACTTTTTTATATCGGTCGAGCTCCTGCCTGAAGTTTCTAGTTGATAGGACACTGGCTCCACCAAGGAGAAGGGTGTCATCTGCAAACTGTGCATGGTTGATGTCTTTGACATTTGTCACCATTCTAAGACCAGAGAGGGAGCGGTTCTCCTGACAATGTTCTAGCTGGAAGCTTAGAACTGAAGCTTGGATGACATACAGTAGCGGAGACAGGGGACAACCTTGTCTCAATCCCCTGGAGGCTTGGAAGTAATGTGTTGATCAGTCGTTCACCAAAGGGGAGATCCACGGAGCATGATGCATACCCCCCTCCCCTTCGGGGTTCTGCGACCTCCCGGTCTCTAGATCGTTCTCCCTCCTTGAGCTGAAGCAACTCCTTGGTCCCTATTGGAACCTCTAGCAAATAAATCCACAGGTCCTTTATGAAACCCCACCTGCACAAATGAGCACAAGGCGCGAGCTTCTCTCCACGTGACTATGGGTTGTGACCGCACGCCTAACAAAAGGCGCTCCGCATTTTGGGACTTCGAGACTTCTGCATGTGAGCCACCCCTGACTACTATTTCCTGAATCCCTGATTGATGATTTCCTTCCAAGTCCAGATCTAACAGCCATGCACTCTCCTCGATCGATGATAATGATCGTTTCGTTGTTTCACGATTTCGAGACTTTTGACGCAAAGCACCCCAACTCCTCCAGTTCCCAAAACCCCAAAATGGGCTAACGGTCTCTTAGCTCCTCCCTTGACTTCTCTTGATGTGACCCTCAACTGTGACCCGGGGCCCAACCTTCAAAGAGTTTCGGGACTTCGCGACTCGCGAATTCGAAAGACCCCTCACCTCAGATCTTTCGATCCCTAAAACCCCAAAATTCTCCTATGTTAGATCAACAACTCACACTATCCTGCGATCCAAAGGTCCATGTTTCTCCTTCACGAAGTTGGAACTTCGTGACTCGAGACCTTGGGATGGTTCTCTCCTTCGAACCTCTGATTCCCGAAATGTCAAAATGTCGATGCCTTAGATCGACAGCCCACATCCCTGGTCGATCCAATAGTCCACGATCCTATCGTGATTTCAATTATCGCGAGTTCTCAAGGCTTTGTTCATTGACCCCTTCAAGTCGCGAGTCAGCAAAATACTAACTGCTCATCACGCATCCCTTCTGATGGACGGCTAGGATCAATCGGCTTTTCCCCTTGCCAATATCCGATGTGTGTGGCTCTCTACCACCTGTCACCCCAGATCGAATGGCTAGAATGATTTTGCAATTTCTCACTTCGCGATTTTTTCCTCGTCTTCACCTTTGATGTCCTGCTACCCAGTTCTTCGAAATATGTGGATCTTCACCATGTGTCCTTCCGGATCGAATGGACCAAAATGATTTCGCTCTTCACTCTTCCCAAGTTTTTTCCTCTGTTCCTCGCAAATCTTTCGATGTCTGGTTCCACAAACACCTCGGATCAGCTGCCACTTGTCCTCTTTGACGATGGACGGTTCCAATCGTTTCAAAACTTCTCTTGTGCACCTTCCTCGAAATCCAACTGTGGTTTGTCCACACGCTCAGATCCAACGGTCCAGATTTGATCTCCTTCTGTGCATGTTCTCGTTGTCTGGACTCTGATCAGACGGTCTAGATCCTCCCACGATCTACGGTTGCGATCGAATCATGATTTCACATGTCGTGACTTTGGAAACTAAGGACCTCTGTCCTCCCATCTCCCGATGTCCGATCCCGCAAAATGAACCAATGGTTCAGATCTCTTCTGGATCGACGACTCTCATTCCTCCTGGACTTTGAGAGTTAAATGACTCTCACCTTTATCCTCCTCGCAACTTCTCTTGATCCAACGATTGTCAGCTATTCGACACTTCCTCCTCAAATATTCTATGTCGTCCGTTCAACTCCTTAACGAGTCCCAGCCAAATCCTTTGGCGCTGACTCTCCTAAGCTTTGATCTTATAACTTAGAAGATTTCCAGTCATTCAAAAGTCTCGGCCTTTGAACTTCTTCCTGCGGACTCAACTCTTGGTCTCGCTTGTGCTTCTAAAAAAGCGTTATCTCTTCTGAGCTTGATTTCCTCGATGACTTCAATCTCCCATGCACTCCTTGTGTTTCTGGGATTTCGTCAAACTCAGGTCTGAAGGATTTCTTGGACAAGAAATACTTCTCACCCTCCTGGCATTCTTCTGACTCAATGCACACCTTCCAGAGCTTTTCCTCACAGAGTGTTCAGCAACTATGTTTCCTTAAGCTTCCACTGCTTGGACCTCTAAGGTCTATGTCCCTTCTTTCCCTCGAAGAGATGAAAGTGCCCTCTTGGAAAAAATTTCTCAAGCAGTCTTTGTTGAACCGATAAAGTATTTATCAACTTTGTGAGTGTCTCCCTTCGACACGTCTCTTGCCTCTGAACTCGAGATAGAGTTCCTCTGGTGCACTCTTTGCACTCGCTCGATGCCCACCCGACGGAGCTCTACAGAACCTTCAGTAGTCTTGTCTCTCTGTGCCTTCTCTGCACAGTCTCACCTCTAAGGTATTCAACAACCTTGAGGTTCCCTTTGAGTTTATAATCACTCTGGTGTGCCCTCCTGGCACTTCTTTCTGACTCCACGGAGTTCAGATGCACACTCCTTGTGCTGGCTACAAAACCTCCAATGTTTTATTGTGTACTCCTTGCACAGCCTAAAGAACCTAGAATGATATAGAAAAACTCAAACAAAGACAGAGAAATATATCTTTCTACTGTAAATGAAATCTAACATACATCCACAACATTCATTCATGGAATACATAACACACATGAACAACAATATGCAGGAAAACTGCTTTTTCTATTAATCTTTGTGTATATATACAGATGATTACATAAAAACTGGACTGTAACAAGTCTCAGTTCTCTCAATTTCTCTCTCTCATAACTTCTAAGACCTCCTCAGGCCTCTCTACCATTCTCTCTTTCTCTGCTCTGGTTCCTAATGAAATCTGAAACAAGATCTCATGACAAAAGAGGGGCTTTGTGAGCTCGTCCTCTCTCACCTAACCTCATCTATTATATTGAAGGTTCATAAATGTTTACCCAGACCTGACTATAATTTGGGCCTGCTACAAGAAAACTTTTAATTGAAATCCAACCACTACCTATACAAAGGCATGACCCGACATTTACAATCTTACAACTCAATAATCTGTATAGGATTATTTCAAATTCAAAAATTGGGAGGGTCGACACCTCTCCCTTTCTCCATTGTGTGTTTGCATGCTAGTATGCTAGCGCATTTGCTAAGGTGGAGCGATGCTCCTGCATCATACTCCCCTGCTAGGAAAAACATGAGCTCCTGCTCATGAGCTCCCCTTCTCCAGTGTTGAAATCCACCTAGATCCCAAATTCTCTTCTGGAGTTGTCCTCTTGCTTCTCTACAGTTATGTTGTTGTTGTTGCTTCTTCTTTTTCCTCTTCTATTTCTTCCCTATTGTTATGGCAGGCTCTTTTCTGTTTATCTCCCCTTTGTTGACTGCTTCTTGCGCTAACCTCAACATCAACTTCCTGGTCTCTTTTATTTCCTCGTCCAACTGCTCCAGTGGTTGGCTCTCTTTATGCAGTCCTCTCTGCTTCTCTTCCTTCTCATCAGTGGGAAGATCCACTCGATCTCCCATGTGGTCTTTATCTCTCCTTGTGACATCGATTTTCCACTCTGTTGCAGACTTCAATTCCGCATTCTCATCACCAAGTTGCTACTTAGTTTTTTTCCTTTGGTAGATTGTCTTCTTCTGTCAACTAGTCTGTTGGTATATCTCGAGCTCCCTCTAATTGATCCCTTGGCTAGTGTGTTCCTCCATCTGTCTCCAACTTGACATGTCGGATGTGCCTACCTTTCTTCAGGGCTTCTAGTTCCTCATGCAACTCTGCAAAGTCTATGTCGTCTGCTTCCTTTTATGCTACAGGCTCCAATGCTACAGCCATTTCCTATTCATCTTCCTGGCTGAAAATTTCGAGCAATTATGCCGAATGCCCTTCTCTTGAATTTTGCATGACTGTCTTCTGGCAGTCATCTGTTGGTTCTGGATTGTCCAACCAATCCTCCAACATCTTCAATTCTATCTCCCATTGAGTGAGCATCTCAACTATGTGCTCCTCTTCTTCTTCTCCTTGGGCAGATTCTGATACCTTCTCCTTCATCATGGTAGTCACTGTTGGTTGTCTTTCTTCTTCTGCTGCACTCTCATCATGTGCACTGGCCTCTACTTGGTCATTTGGTAGGAATATCTTGATCCCTCCAATAATCAGAATGCTCTTCTGATACTCCTCCTGGATGGTGAAAGTTTTTAACTTGTCATCATCTTCATTCACATGGTCTGCAAACCCACATGAATCTTATCCTATCAGCACTCCTCGCTGACATGAACTCACTTCTGAGCTCTAGATACTTTCAGACAGTCTCATCTCCTTCTCCCTTCCCACCTGGCAATTTGGGAATTTTATGTTGCCCACCTAGCAGTCTATGAGATCAATCGATCCCATCTCGTCGCTCGCTTAGCAATATGAACTTTCAATACTGCTCCCCTAGCAGTATTCAAGACCTCCACCTAGCCTCTTTACATTTCCCACCTGGCTGTTTATGAGATCTTCATCTGATCTCTTCTCCTCCTCGTCGCTGAAATTTCTCCCAGTTTCTGGTTCACAGACGTGAATCAGTTCCTCCTCTGTGTCATTGCGGTCTTCAGCATGCCTCAGCCACCTTCTCAACAACCTTCGTTGTCCTCTGGCCAACAGTTCCTTTACTAGCCATTTCACTCTCTTCTTTATGGGCCATTTATACACCCAATGCGCTTTTGTGTCTTGTTGCATTTTAAATGCAAGCTTCCCCATTTGTGCTCTTATCTCGATGAGATCTTTGTCCATCTCAGCCTTGCTTTTATGCTTGCGGTCTTCTCTTCGACCACGCTCATGGCCTTCAGTAGCCATCCTTCTCTTCCACCTTCTACCTGCTCTCCTAGAAATTCTATGGATTTCTCTACATCCACGAGCATCTCCATCTTCTCTCACATCTCACATGGTTGTTCAAATTTATGATGTTTCTTACCTGCAAGTTGTTGTCCGTAAGCAAGGCTCGGCCTTCTGATTACCTCCATTTCCTACATAATTCAATTCCAGGCTCTGATACCACCTGATGGTGTGTATCATAGTATATATGTTCTCTGCTCTCCGCCACAGAAAAAAAATAATCTGTGCTCTAATACCACATGATGCAGACCCCCCTCCCCTTTGGGGTTTTGCAACCTCCCGGTCTCTGGATATTTCTCCCTCCTTGAGATGAAGCAACTCCTTGGTCCCTGCTGGAACCTCTAACAAATAAATCCACAGATCCTTTATGAAATCCCACCTGCGCAAATGAGCACAAGGTGCGAGCTTTTCTCCACACGACCACGGGCTTTGGCCACACGCCTAACAAAAGGCACTTCACATTTCGAGACTTCAGGACTTCGACATGTGATCCACCCCTAAATCCTATTTCTCGAATCCCTGATTGATGATTTCCTTCCAAGGCCATATCTAACGGCCCTGCGCTCTCCTCGATCGACGACGACGATCATTTCGTTGTTTCACGATTTCGAGACTTTTGACGCAAAGCGCCCCAACTCCTCCAGTTCTCGAAACCCCGAAATGGGATAACGGTCTCTTACCTCCTCCCTTGACTTCTCTTGATGTGACCCTCGGTTGTGACCCGGGGCCGAACCTTCAAAGCATTTCGGGACTTCATGACTCGCAAAGTCGAAAGACCCCTCACCTCAGATCTTCTGATCCCTGAAACCCCAAAATTCTCCTACGTTAGATCAACGACTCACACTATCCCGCGATCCAATGGTCCACGTTTCTCCTTCATGAAATTGGAATTTCATGACTCGGGACCTTGGGATGGTTCTCTCCTTCGAACCTCCAATTCCCGAAATGCCAAAATGTCGATGCCTTAGATCGACGACCCACAGTCCTAGTCGATCCTGTTGCAATTTTGGCTATCGAGAGTTCTCAAGGCTTTGTCCGTTGACCCCTTCGAGTCGCGAGTCATCGAAATACTGACTGCTCGCCATGCGTCCCTTCTGATGGACAACTAGGATTAATCGGCTCTTCCCCTTTCCAATCTCCGATGTGTGTGGGTCTCTACCACCTATCACCCCAGATCCAATGGCTGGAATGATTTCGTGATTTCTCACTTCGCGATTTTTTCCTCGTCTTCACCTTTGATCTCCCGGTACCCGGTTCTCTAAAATATGTGGATATCCGCCACGTGTCCTTCCGGATCCAACGGTCCAGAACGATTTCTCTCTTCGCGAGTTTTTTCCTCTGCTCCTCACAAATCTTCCTGTGTCCAGTTCCACGAACACCTCGGATCATCTGTCACATGTCCTCTTTGACGATGGATGGTTTCGATCGTTTCAGAACTTCTCTCGTGCATTCTTCCGGATCCAATGGCGGTTTGTCCACATGCTCAAATCCAACGGTTCAGATCTGATCTCCTTCTGTGCATGTTCTCACCTGTCTTGACTCTGATCAGATGGTCCAGATCCTTACACGATCTATGGTTTTGAACGAATCATGATTTCACATGTCACGACTTTGTAAACTAAGGACCTCTGTCCTCCCATCTCCCGATGTTCGATCCCGCGAAATGAACCAACGGTTCAAATCTCTTCTAGATCGACGGCTCCCATTCCTCTTGGACTTTGAGAGTTAAATGACTCTCACCTTTATCCTCCTCGCAATTTATCTTGATCCAACGATTGTCGGCTATTCGACGCTTCCTCCTCGAAGATTATTTGTCGTTCGTTCAACTCCTTAACGAGTCCTAGCCAAATCCTTTGGTGCTGACTCTCCTGAGCTTTGATCTTCTAACTTAGAATATTTCCAGTCGTTCGAAGGTCTCAGCTTTTGAACTTCTTTCTGCGGACTCAACTCTTGGTCTCGGTTGTGCTTCTAAAAAAACATTATCTCTTTTGAGCTTGATTTCCTCAATGACTTCAATCTCCCACGCACTCCTTGCATTTATGGGATTTCGTCAAACTCAGGTCTGAAGGATTTCTTGGACAAGAAACACTTCTCGCCCTCCTGGCTTTCTTCTGACTCAATGCACACCTTGGAGATATTTTCCTCACAAAGTGTTCAACAACTATGTTTCCTTGAGCTTCCACTGCTCGGACCTCTAAGGTCTCTGTATCTTCTGTCCCTCGAAGAGATGAAAGTGCCCTCTTGGAAACTTCTGCTCAAGCACTCTTTGTTGAACCGACACAGTATTTAGAAACTCTGTGAGTGTCTCCCTTTGACACTTCTCTTGCCTCTGAACTTGAGATAGAGTTCCTCTGGTGCACTCTTTGCACTCGCTCGATGCCCACCTGGTGGAGCTCTACAGAACCTTCAATAGTCTTGTCTCTCTGTGCCTTCTTTTCACAGTCTCACCTCCAAGGTATTCAACAAACTTGAGGTTCCCTTTGAGTTTATAATCACTCTGGTGTGCCCTCCTGACACTTCTTTCTAACTCCATAGAGTTCAGATGCACACTCCTTGCGCTGGCTAGAGAACCTCCAATGTTATGTTGTGCACTCCTTGCACAACCTAAAGAACCCATAATGATATAGCAAAACTCAAACAAAGACAGAGAAATCTATCTTTCTATTGTAAATGAAATCTAACATACATCCACAACATTCATTCATGGAATACATAAACACATGAACAACAATATGCAGGAAAAGTGATTTTTACGCTGAAAGGCGTATACCTATTGAAAAAGAGCACAATTAATCACCTTTTAATCTAAAATTTTAATCTGATGGCTAACAATTGAAAATGCTGGCATATTCTTAGTTGTCCTCCCAAATCAATGAATGTGATTTCCTCTTCATAACTTTCTTGTATTTTTGAATGCATCCGTTAACCTGTTTACCTTTTAACATTTACCTAATCATATTAAGAAATTACTGTAGCACTATATGATTGCCACGTTTAAATGATTAAACTTTGGATTTAGCACGCTGGTTGTGCAGGCTGTAGACGCTTATTTTATGATTGTGCATTTCATTTTCTGCTATGCGTTTCATTTTCATTTTCTGACTATGCGTTTCATTTTCTGTCCACACCTTTCGACGTTCATCAACCACGGTTTTGAGTGGTTGTGCTAGTTCTATTAGTCTCTGTGTATCTATACAGATGATTACATAAAAACTGGACTGTAACAAGTCTCAGTTCTCTCAAGCTCTCTCTCTCAGAACTTCTAAGACCTCCTCAGACCTCTCTACCATTCTCTCTTTCTCTACTATGGTTCCTAATGAAATCTGAAACAAGATCTCATGACAAAAGAGGGGCTCTGCGAGCTCGTCCTCTCTCACCTAACCTCATCTATTACATTGAAGGTTCATAAATTTTTACCCAGACCTGACTATGATCTGGGCTTGCTACACACAACCTTTTAATTGAAATCCAACCACTACCTGTACAAAGGCATGGCCCGACATTTACAATCTTACAGCTCAATAATCCATATAGGATTATTTCAAATTCAAAAATTGGGAGGGTCGACACCTTTCCCTTTCTCCATTGTGTGTTTGCGTGCTAGCGTGTTGGTGCGTTTGCTGAGGTGGAGCGATGCTCCTGCATCAGAGTGGCTATACAAGCTTTGATCCAGTGTATAAATTTTCTGGCAAATCCCATTTTCTCATTACTTGGAAGAGGAAATCATGTCTTACTCTATCGAAAGCGTTGGCTAAGTCTAGCTTAATGATCATACCTTTCTCTTTACGCTGATAGCTAGAGTGAATTGCTTCTTGGACCAGCACTAATTTGTCTAGAATTTGGCGCCCTTTGATGAAGTCGCCTTGGTTTGTCGGGATGATACCTGGTAGGATTTCTTTGAGCTTGGTCGCGATGATTTTGGTGACCATTTTGTAGCTCGTGTTGCAGAGGGAAATTGGGCGAAATACACTGAATTTTCTCACCCCTTTTTCTTTCGTTATCAGCGCTAAGAATGCTGAGTTTGTGCTTCCCCTAATTTTGAAGCAATTTTGGGATTTCCGAACCATTCTGAGAAAATATTCTTTGATGATTGGCCAACATGCTTTGTAGAAGCGAGTTGTAAAGACGTCAGGCCCAGGGGCCTTATCGGCTTCCAAGTGATCTAGTGCTTTCTTGAGATCTTGGAGTTGTATGGGGGCCGTTAGCCTTAGATTATCCTCATCCTACATTTGATGGCGGACTAGCGTCAAGGGATAGGAGGTGGGGTCTACGAGAGCTTCGCGAGGGGCTGAGTAAAGATCTTTGTAGAAATCATGGGCAACCTGTTTTATGCCTTTGAAATTGTTAATCTCTTGTCCCTGAGAGTGGATTTATTTAACCATTTTAAATTTATTCCGAGATTTTGCATGCTTATGGAAATAGCTTGTGTTCTTGTCTTTGGCGTTGAGCTAGAGACTTCTGGATTTCTAGCGCCAATATTCTTCCTCCTCTTTGCATGCATGATGGAGCGCTTTTTGGAGATCAAATTCTTGATTTAGCATCTCTTGGGTTAGTATTTCCTCTTCCAGGCTTAGTTGGTGGTTCTCGAGAGCTTCTTCGACTCCTTTTCTCTTGGAAGTTGGAGACATGAGGGTTTTGGCCCAACTTTTTAAAGATTTCTTGAGAATTCACAAATTTTCTTCCCAAACGTAGAATGGGGAGCCTTGGACATGCTCGTTGTAGGTGCTGGAAACGATTTCCTGGAATCCTTCTTGATGGATCCAAATTGGGTTGAATCAGAAGGGGATGGGGCTAGTTAGCTTCTAAGAAGAGGTCCAACAGGATAGGTTTGTGATCTGATGTGTAGATGGGGAGAATTTTGGAAGAAGCCGCTAAACCGAGAGTCAGGAAGGAGGATTGGGTAAGGAATCTGTCAAGACGAGCTCAAATGTGCCTCAAACCCATTCTTTTATTTGTCCAGGTGTACTTCCCTCTGGCTGGCTTGATATCTTCCAAGTCCCAATCCATGATGAGGTCTTCCACCCACTCTCTGGCTGGATCTCTGACTGGGGAGCCCCCTTTTTTCTCCGAAGAAATGAGTGTGATGTCGAGGTCCCCTACTATTATTATATTCTCGAGATTGTGCAGGTTCAGGAAGGACTTTAAGGAGTCCCAACAGACTCGTTTCTCTGAGAAATGCATTGGAACATAAATATTGAATAGGATAATGAGGTGACTTGATTCTTTATGGAGGATTTTAGTGTAGATCCAATGGGTACTTTCACCTTCTTCAATTAGATCCAGCTTTGAGTTGTCCTAGAAGGTGTCAATTCCCACTAATGCGCCTCTGGCACTTACTTCTTTCCCTTGGCATTTTTTCCAAAAGGTTTTACTTGCTTGGTAAAGATTGAGTTCCTCCAGTTTCGTCTCCTGGATTAGAAGGATCTCAAGCATCGTCATACGAATGATATCTTTCAAGGCTTCTTCTTTTAGTTTATTGCCTAACCCTCTGCAATTCCAGGAGACGTACTTCATTATTTACTTGGTTGAGAGGCGTTGGCTCCCTTTAGAGCCCGACCTTGCTTTCTGGTGTTATGAGTGTTTACCATACCTTTGAGAGTTTGTTGGGACCCTTGCAGGACATCCAAATAAGTTTTTTCTTATCTTTCTTTTTTCTTGGATTTCCTTTCTCTGGTGGCTTTTTTCGGTGTGATTTGTGAGTTGCTTGTGCCCGATTCTTCTTCATTTGAATCTTCTTTGGATTCTGAGGCTAGACTGATGTGTTCTTCTTCCGTTTCTTTTTCCTTGGATGATCCTTCAGGGGCTTCTGGATTGACGATTTCTTCCCCTTTCTCCTTTGGATCTGTCTCCTTCTCTCTCAGTGCCTTGAAACTGTTGCATGCAGGCGTGTCTTCTGTCTGGGTTTCTTGGGGTTCATGGATTGTTTGAGGGATTGTAGAAGGGCCTATATTTTTCTTCTCTTTCGGCTTCGGGATTGCTTTGCTTTTTTGGGGGTGTTGCCATCCTTCTCCATTCGCCTTGTCTGTCGAATGGGCCTTTGGGCAGTTCCTTTGGAAATGGCCATATTCATGGCAGCTCCTGCATTTGAGCAGTAGCTGTTTGTAATCTAGTTTTTGAAAATGATACCATGCCCCCACCTTGAGCTTGATAGCTCTGGCAGTCTTGCTTCTAGATCAACTTCTATGCAGATCCTCGCACAAGAGTAATGGGCTTTGGTATCCGCTTTGTCTATGAATCATCCTAGTCCATTTCCATTTTTTTGCAGAGATTGGTAGTTCCAACAGTGGACTAGTAAGTTTGGCAAGCGGACCCAGACCAGAACCTCCTTTGGCACATCGTCTGAAGGGTCAAAATCGAGCGTCCATCTGTTAAGATACATGCCTTGTGTCCCCATGAAATATGGCCCGCTCCTAAAGATGAGATCGTGATCTTCTTTTGAGATAAATTCGAAGATGAAGAAACCTCTTCCTACCGGGTAGCACGTTACACTGCTCTGAAGAAGTGGTCTCTAGTTTCTTTTGATCCAATCATCCGTGGTTTTTGCTAAGGGCTAGAGCCCCATAAATTGGCCAACCAATCTGCGCTCTACCAGAGAAAGAGTTATTTTGATGGTCTGATCTTCCTGGAGAACAATTTCAGGGATTGAGTCAAGTTTTTTAATGAATTTAGGGATTGAAGGAGGGGGAACCAACTTCCCCTATGGGGCGATTAGCCTTCTAAAGGCATCCTCTGCTGTAAGATATTGGGGGGGAGTCGGATCCCCACCCCCTGGTGGCCTGCTGCTCGCTTGAACCCTGACCAGACCCTTGCGCTCGCTCGCTCAACCTACATGCAAAAGATAAAATTTATATTAATTATTATTATACATTATTTGTATATAATATATTACATATATGCCACAAGGGTTAGTTCCATTGGGATTTACTAGGGATGTCATTCACCAATATGTGTTTCCTTGAAAACTTTTGTTATATATTTATATTAATTATTATTATACATTAGTTGTATATAATATATTACATATATGTCACAAGGGTTTGCTCAGTTGGTAGATATTCTTGTGCAAAAGTTCATGGAGTCCATGATCAAAACTAATTACGTCCTTTGGGGTTACTTGTGAAAAGCATAGGGTTAGTTCAAGTACATTGGCTCTCATAGACACCTAGAAAAGCACCAACATTAATTGCCAATGGACTTGTGCATGTCTAAACTAACCCTAGGAATTAACCATTCTTTTGTAATAGTGGGGGATATGCTAGAAATATACTATAGCCTTCGGGTATATGACATGGCCTATTCTAGACCTATTATCTAGGCTTAAAAAGAAGGTGTCTAAACATTCTATGATTTTGACCTTTTTCGGTTTGTTATCACTGGAATCCGACCATGCAATCTTCGTTGAAATTGCAATTGTAAATTGATAAAATTGTTGTGTTTAATGCATAAATAGATTCAAGACCCTTGACCACCCTTACTAGAACTAGATTATGCAATGTCAACATCTAATATCTATGATTCCATCAATTCAAAATGATACGTACTAGATTTTAGGTAAAAAATGTCTATTTTCCCTCATGTTATTCTAGGTTGCCAAAAAAAAAAGCTATTTTGTAGAACATTTAGACTACTACACATGTAAGCGCCTCTTACATTTTGAATCTCTAAGGGTTAGCTTAATCAGTTGATCCAATCACTCAAGGCATGTTGCATGTTGGGAGACCATAGGTCATAGGTCCAAATATGGTTGAGTCCTTCAAAATTACCAACCACTATTGTGGATGGTAGTTGAGCCACCCTTTGTCTGGATACTACGGGGAAGAGGGAAGGGTATGGATAATATTTCCTCTTCGAATTTTATTTAATTATATTGTTAGAGGTAGCATATTTGTTCATAAAATTAGTGTGAGAAACTTTGATACCTCGATTCTAGGGCCACACTTACAGACCACAAAGGTCTTGTAATACGATAGGTTAATTAGTTAGTGTCATAAGTACTCATTGTGACCTCTCAAATCCTTTACATAATCATTATCGGTTCCATTCAAAAGCTCAATTCCATTAGGCATGATAATACTGCCAAGGTATGGAAATCTTACAATGGTTCTTACTTGTATTTGTGACTTTGAAAGTTAAAGCAAAGCCTTAAAGGTGGTGCATTAACCAACTAAACTAGATTTTTTTGTTCCTTTATAAATGCATACAAATTAGCTTCCAAGTGTGGCTTTGATGCCCAATTTAGGGCCTCCCAAGATAACTTTCTCTAGTTTTCCCAAGGTGAGAAGATGGTTATATGGGCACACAAATAGAGGGCTAATGTGACCCTTTGGAAGGAGGAAGTGGCCGAAAGAGTTAAATTAGGGGGGGTCATTATAACAACTTTCAACTTTGGAAAAGCAAGGGGGTAATTATAACAACTTTGGAAAAGCAAAGGGAAAGAATACCCATAGACCAACATAGTTCATCTTTAAAGGAAAACCACTAGAGGATGAAAGGTCCTCTATTGACTACATCATATACAAGGAATTTAATTAGCACAATGTCTTGTTGTTCACTTCAAATATGGCATGTAAGGCTTTGTGAAAACCCTTACTAGGATACCTATTGCCCTAGAGGTAGGGATCATAAATCATTGACATTATGAAGGCTAAGATCCAAGAAAAGGAGGGTATCCCTCCCAAACAACAAACACTAAAATTTATCAACAAGCAACTAGAAGATGATTATACCTTGGTACATTATAACATTACGAAGGAGTCAACCCCACCCCTAGTCATCTTCCATCTCTCTGGAGGCTCCCAAAACAGAGGGACAACCTCCTTCTCTGGGACTCTGAAAGCATCTCCCTCTAAAGGAGGTGTCAAAGGTAAAAAAACTTTGTTTAAGTATATTCTTCTTTGTTTGGGAAAACCCTCAAGTTGCTTTATGTTTCTGCTAGTTATGTTCAAACTAATTCTCCCCTCTTTCTAATAAGGCCCCTATCTCATCCTCTTTTGTCGATAACACAAAATTAACTCTAATATTGAAGCTTTACCCAGCATGGATCAAGGTGAAAAATTATTATTTTTTATATGCATGATGATTTATAGGGTTAATGGCTTATGATCATCACGAGAAATCCCCAAACATGTAGTTTGGAGTCATGTAATGTCCCTTTCCAAATGATCTCCAGGGATTGACATGATAGTCTAAGTAATTCCCATAAGCTATAGTCAATAAGGAAATAAGGGAATTAATTGATTATTTAATGTTATCGGAGTGGGAAAATAATCTTTTTAAAAGGTGACATTGAGGAATCGGGTAAAAATGTGCCTAAGTGACTATTGAGTTAATAAAGTCACTTTAATTTATCAAAAGGGTAAAGGGGTCAAAAAAGGGTCTACAAGAGAATAAAGGAGAATGAGGGCACCCTCTCTCATTTTGCACTGTTATTTTATAAAAATGATTTGTGAGAGAGCTCTCATGGCTTTGGCTCTTGGGATGAAAAAAACCTAAAGAAGAAAATTGGTTTTGGTGGTGAGAATATCCACCCTAGTTGGTAATAGTGGGAAGATCCTTCAGATCTTTCAATGTGCTTCATTTGTGGCAGAGTTTATTGTGTGTGGATAGGTTTTACCTTTGGCGATTGAGTTCATATTTTATAGAGGTCGACTTGGGCTAATGAGTGTGATTTTTTTTACTGGCTAAGTTTTTGGTATTATGGACATCATTCTTTTGAGTTGGGGGGAGATTTCTTTGTGGGCAACCATTGTCTTAGAGGAGGAGGTTGAATCCCTCATTTGTGGGGTCATTTTACTTAGAGAAGGATCGAGTTCACTTGTATTGGGTCAAAATCTCTTGTTGGATAAGTCACAAAGTGGTTGGGGCCAAATTATTGGCTCGTGGACAATTTGTTTGGACATTGGGCACATTATTGTAGCAGAGGTTTGAGTTCTTTGTTGTTTGAGGGCGTATTCCACTGCCAAAATCAACATGTCTATTGTAGCATTGATTTCTTGTGTGGACAAATTCGTTGCTTGATGGAGGGGATCGATTTCCATTACAACAAAGCCATATTGATTGGTGTGGGTCATTTGTTGAGTGTGTGGACATATTTGGCAGCGAACCACAGTCTCATCCATTGTAGAAATTATAGAGACAACCTACAACAGATATAGCAGGTTCCTCATACTTTGTTTCTACATTGTTTGTTGGATATTTAATGTATATCAGTTGCCTTGTTTATTTAACGAAATAAATATTTTTGGAGCTCCTAAGTTGGTGTTTTACCATAAAGTACAACAAAGTTTAGAACCATACATAGACTGTTGATCATATGTTCAGATGCAAATTGTTTAACAAATTTTCCATACTATTAAACTAAGAAAAAACAAAAAACAATAGTTGGGAATATTACAGTGGTATCAAAGCCTCAGTCCTACCAGCCTAAGGGGATTTATTAATTCATGAGGAAAGAAGACGAAGGGTACATCACTTATAGAAGTAGAAGGAAATGAGGGGTAGAAAACATATTTAACCAAGAAGAAGAAGTAGAAGAGAACCGACCAGAGGCAGAACAAGAAGGAGACATGGGGGGGAAATAATGAGGATAGGGCCTTGCAGATCCTAGAGGGTTTAGCCAGTGGGAAACAACATCTAGCACAACTCTTGACTCAATTAATTGCCAGCAACCAAGCAAACCAAAACCATGGGGGAAATAATGTTTTGGGAGGGGCTAATGGACACAATGGGAACCAAAACCATAGCGGTAACAATGGTGTAGGGGGCTCCAATGGGAACGATGGGAATCATGCAAAAGGAAACAAAAATCACATTCCCACACGAGTTGGCACTAGGACTATTGGTAGAATAATTCCTGGATCACTTATGCCTCAATTCTTAGGAATCAACAAACAGGGAAGCAAGGACAGGGTGAAACCTTTGATGAATATTAGAGGGAGTATTAGGCTCTTGGTGAGTATTTTCAGGCGGCCATGTCACTATAGGACTACTGCAATATCAAGTATAGGAATAGACCAAGGGAGGTCAACTGGGGTCAACATAAAATTGATCTCATGATAAAGGTTGGGAAGCTCACCATTCCCTCCTTTGATGGTTCAAACAAGTGCACAACTAGAGCATGGGTTTAGAAGTTGGACACATACTTCCAAATTAACACCATGTCGAAGGCAAAAGTGATTAAATTTTCTACCTTGCATTTGGACAGAGAGGCCCATGAGTGGTGGTACCATAGATTGGTCACTCTAGGACATGCCAACATTACCTCCTATCTGGACTTCACATAGAATTTGATGGAGAGGTTTGACAAGAAGGATCTGTAATTACATTTCAGGGAATTGGCACAACTCAAACATGTTGGGATATCAGATGCTTACATCATAGAGTTGCAGAGGCTTACATTCATGGTGGTAGACATATCTGAGTAGAGGTTGATGATGTTGTTTACTAAGGGTTTATTCAAGCCACTATGTGGTTGGATGAAGGACTTCAAACCAGAGACTCTACAGGATTCCATCATTAGGACACAAGACATGGAGGATGCAGTCCTGAAGACAAAAACTTTCTCTAAATTACCTTTCATCCCACATAAATGAAAATATAAGAAACCTTTTTAGAAAGAGGGGACCGGTAAGGAGAATTTGGACGAGGAAAATTGTAATGAGTTGAGAAGAAAGAAGCTTTGCTTTAGTTGCAAAGAACCTTGGGAACCTAGACACAGGTGTATAGGGAAGGTAAGGTGCACTATATAAAGGTGCACTCGGACAATGATGATGAAGAGGAGGAAGTTGCACCGGGACAAGGCAGTGAGCAGGGAGGCTCGAGTGATGAGCAGCCTCGTGAGGAGGCTAAGAGTGTGACTATCGCCACTCTATCAGGTACTCCTAGATTTTACACCTTCAGAGTCAGAGGAGTACTTTGGGGATAGAGAGTCACAACTTTGATCGATGGTGGGGAAACCCAAACTTCATTGATGTAGCATTTGTGGCCAAGAGACACATGGCTATAGAGGACTTCAAGGGATTCAACGTGGTAGTGGTTGATGGATTTACTATGACATGCACATAGAATATTCTGAGGTTGGTCGTGACATTGGGCAATTATACCTTGACCAATGATTCTTATGTGGTTGATCTGGCAGACACCGATATAGCTTTGGGTGTTCAGTGGCTTCGTTCCTTAGGGGAAATTAAAATGAATTATCAAGTGATGGAGATGAAGTTCAACACAAAAAATGACAAGAAGGTTGTTCTTAGGGGCATGCCAAATGGTGGCCGGAAAATTGTGTCAAACAAAAGTATGGAGGCCATTTTCAGACATGGATATGTAGCATGTGCAATAGAGAGTTTGATCATAGCTCAGGAGGATACAGGGGGTCGACAACATCATCATGCATATGTCCAAGCATTGCTGAGAAAGCATGACAAGGTTTTTAGACATATACCTCCAGGGAGACCACTTGATAGGGGATTTGAGCACACCATTGAGTTGGAGGAGGGAGAGAAACCTGTAATCACTACTCCTTACATATGTCCAAAGAAGTTCAAGGATGAAATTGAGGAGGCTATTAAGGAATTGTTGGATATGGGACACATCATTCCTAGCTCTTGTCCATTCACTTCTTCTATAGAGTTGGTGAAGAAGAAGGATGGCATGATGCAGATGTGCATTGAATATAGAGTCTTGAATAAGAAGACAATAAAAACATATACCCTATCCCCAAGATTGATGAGATTTTGGACAAGTTGCATGGATCAGTGTACTTTTCAAAAATTGATATTTGATCGGGGTATCATCAGATCAGGGTCAGAGAGCAAGATATTCCCAAAACTACTTTTAGATGCCATTATGGGCATTATAATTTTTTTGTCATGTCGTTTAGGTTAACCAATGCACCAACTACTTTTCATTCCTGCATGAACCACATCTTCAAAAAGCAGTTGAGGAAGTTCTTTGATGATCTTTTGATATATATCAGGACATGGGAGGAAAATTTGGAGCATTTGGATGAGATTTTGAGCATCATGGAGGATCGTTCACTGTATGCCAAGGAGTCAAAGTGAGAGTTCGACATGACAGAGATCATATACTTGGGTCATGTGGTCAGTGCTCAGGGAGTAAATGTGCATATGGAGAAGATCCAGGTCATACTGGATTGGCTACCACACAAGAACCTTACACACTTGCGTGTACTCTTTGGGATATGCAGTTACTACAGGCGGTTTGTAAAGGGATTCTCACAGTTGGTTGCACCACTTACATATCTCATGAAGAAAGGGGCATCCAGGTGGACAGAGGAGGCCTAAAAGACTTTTGACAGGATGAAGGAAGTGATGAGCACTTTCCCAGTTTTAGCACTTCATGATTTCACTCAGCCCTTTATGTTTGAGTGTGATGTGTCAAGTGAGGGGATAAGAGCAGTTTTGATGCATCAAAGGCATCTGATAGTATACGAGAGCAGAAAGCTCATAGAGTTGGAAATACTCTACTCCATCTACGACAAGGAAATGATCGCCATCATGCATGCTTTGGCGAAGTTTAGATAGTACTTGATAGGTGGAAAATTTGTGGTTAAGATCGACCACAACAACTTGAGACACTTCCTGGGGCAGAAGGACTTGAATGAAAGGAAACATAAGTGTGTTAGAAAATTGAAAGCATATGACTTTGACATTGAGTATGTGAAAGGAAAGAAAAATGCAGTTGTTGATGCTCTCTCGAGGAAACTAGAGATATGTTCACTTGCAGAGATTTCAGTTGACTCGAAATCTCATCTCTTGATAAAATATTCCTAGAACAAATTTTCTTGTGAATTGATGGACCACAACATACAGGATGACATGTATAAGGTGGTGGATGACATCATCTACTACAAGGGTCACATATACTTAGTCCCAGAGTCTACATTGCAGGAAAATATTATGAGGGCTATGCATGACTCACCTTTGGTAGGCCATCCTGGGTACTTTAAAACTTATAGGCAGATTAGGGAGAGGTTCACTTGGAAGGGCCTCAAATATGATGTATTGAGGCATGTGAGAGAGTGTGTGACTTGTTAGCATAAGAAGTCAGAGAAGACCCATCCTGCGAGGTTACTACAACCATTTACCATCCCAGAGTAGAAGTGGGAAAGCATATCCATGGACTTCATCACAAGTCTACCAAAGGTGTAGGGAAGAGATTGCATATATGTGGTGGTCGATTGTTTGACCAAGTTTGCACATTTATTTACCATATCTTTAGAACACAAGGAAGCACATGTACTGGAGTTGTTATTCATGGAGGTATTCAGACTCCATGGATTTTTGAAGTACACCGTTAGTGACAGAGACAACCGATTCCTCTGTGCATTTTGGCAGGAGTTGTTCAGGTTGGATGGCACAAAGTTGATTCCTAGCAATATTTACCACCCCCAGACAGATGGCCAGACATATATAGTGAACAAATGGCTCGAGGGGTATTTTTGTAACTATGTGTCCAAGAAGCAGAAGGGATGGGTTAAGTGGTTTCATTTGGGGGAACACTATTATATTACCACATATCATATGTCCATTGGTATGAAACCATTTCGAGCATTATATGGTTATGATTCTAATTCATTTGTTGATTTGGTGTTTGGAGATAACAAGGCTCCCAAAGCTAAGGATTGGATCCAGGAGAGTCAAGACATCCTCAAGGCTCTCAAGGACAATCTACAGGTGGCATAAAATTAGTAGAAGATTTATGGAGATACGCATAGGGTTGAGCACACTTTTGAGGTGAGGGACTTGGTGTTTTTGAGACTACAACCACACAGACAGTATTCATCAAAGAAAAGTGGTGTAGAAAAGCTTAATCCATGCTTTTATGGTCCTTACAGGGTGATTTAGAGGGTTGGTGAGGTGGAATATGAGTTTGCGTTGTCAGAAGGGAGTAAAATCCACAATGTGTTTTCATGTTTCGTGCCTCAAGAAGGCATTGGGACAACATGTTACTTATTTGATAGATTTACCCCCATTGGATGAGAAGGGGCAGTTAGAGTTGGTTCCTCAGGAGGTTCTAGAGGCCCGAGAGACAAAATTGCGTAACAGGGTGATCCGAGAGTACCTCATCAGGTGGAAAGATTTGCCAGTAGAGGATGCCACATGGGAAGGTGACTAGATCTTGTAGCATCCAAACTTGTAGTTTCTTAAGGATAAGTAATCCCGGGAAGGGAGAACTGTCATTTCCCTTTCCAAATGATATCTAGGGATTGACGGGATAGCCTAAGTAATTCCCATAGGCTATAGTCAATAAGGGAATAAGGGAATTAATTAATTATTTAATGTCATCAGAGAAGCAAAATAATATTTTTAAAAGGTGACATTGAGTAATCAGGTAAAAAGGTGCCTAAGTGACTATTGCGTTAATAAAGTCACTTTTATTTATTAAAAGGGTAAAGGGGTCAAAAAAGGATCAACGAGAGAATAAAAGGAGAATGAGAACGCCCTCTCTCATTATGCACTATTATTTTCTAAAAATAATTTTTGAGAGAGCTCTCGTGGCTTTGGCTCTTGAGACGAAAAACCCTAGAGAAGAAGATTGGTTTCGGTGGTGAGACTATCCATCCTAGTTGGTCATAACAGGAAGATCCTTTAGATCTTTCATTGTGGTTCATTTTTGGCGAAGTTTATTCCTTGGTGACAGAGTTTACTGTGTGTGGTTGGGTTTTACCCTTGGCGACTGAGTTCATTTTTTGCAGAGGTCGACTTGGGTTGAGGAGAGTGAGTTTTTTTTAGTTGCTATGTTTTTGGTACTGTGGACATCATTCTTCTCAGTTCGGGGCCAATTTATTTGTGGGAAACCCTTGTCTTAGAGGAGGAGGACAAATCCCTCATTTGTGGGGCCATTTTACTTAGAGTAGGGCCGAGTTCACTTGTATTGGGACAAACTCTCTTGTTGGATCAGTCATAGAGTGGTTGGGGCCAAATGCTTTGCTTGTGGATGAGTTGTTTGGATGTTGGGCACATTATTGTAGTAGAGGGTCAAATCCTTTGTTGTTTGAAGGCACATTCCACTGCCAAAATCGACCTGTCTATTGCAACAACAATTTATTGTGTGTACAAATTTGTTGCTTGAGGGATGGGGTCATTTTCCTTTATCACAGAGCCATATTGAGTGGTGTGGGTCATTTGTTGAGTGTGTGGACATCTTTGGCAGCCAACGACAATCTCATCCATTGCAAAAATTATAGAGACAACCTACAACAAACATAACATGTTCCTCATACTTTGTTTCTGCATTGCTTGTTAGATATTTAATGTATATCAACTACCTTATTTATTTAATGAAATAAATATTTTTGGAGCTCTTACATTGGTGTTTTATCGTAAACTACAACAAAGTTTAGAACCATAGATAGATTGTTGGTCATATGTTCAGATGCAAATTGTTTAACAAATTGTTGATATTGTTAAACTAAGAAAAAATCCAAAAAAATTAGTTGGGAATATTATAAGTCATGGGGTTCTTTACTGGAAGACAATGATAATCCATTTGTATACGAAAAGTCTCTTTATTCTAGAATTCATTCCTAAGTCGAACAAAGCATGGATTATCAATTAAGGGCCTTAATTTATAGACAAAATTGATGTTTATATGAAGTTACAACAACCTAAATTTTAACCATATTTACTATATGGTTATAAGCTTCATTGGTCCCTGATGATAGGCGAAGTGTCCACTCGAAATGTTGGACGTTTCAAAACCTTTTACACGATGTTTTCCAGAAATGTTTCTAACATATTTACTATATACAAATTCATATTTGATACAATTCATTATATATATATATATATATATATATATATATATATATATATATATATATATATATATATATATGATTGTTTTTTAAAGTATACATCTCATTAATATGAAAAATCATATCAATGATACTTAAAGTTGCTTAGAGATCTTGCCAAAAAGTTGTACAACATTGGGGTGGTAGGTGTGGGAGGGGTTATCACAAACGTTGGAGGAACAATATAATCTTCATTCACCTGGGATCTTGGCACATCCACTAATAACTAGGCTGAAGCCTACACACTTTAGCAGGGCTTGAAAATCACCATATATTTTTGAATTCAGAATTTGATTGTGGTGGGGGATTCTAAAATTGTTATTAGGAATATGGTTTTGAAATCCCAACCACTTGATATTCTCTTGGCTTTAGTGATAGAGAGGATAAAGTAAGCTTTGAAATCATTCTCCAATGTGCAATATTACCATGTTTTAAGGGAAAATAATACCACAATAGACAAATTTTCCCATCAAACAACCTTGGTAAAAGAGGGGGACATTGTTATCAATGGCGAGGTCTACACCCAACTTATACCTTGAATTGATGGAGGAAAATGCATGTATCTATCATTTAAGAAGTCACATGGCTCATTGTAAGGTAAGTTTGTCATATGGCAGAGTGTGTTACGAGAAGAAAGACTTCCCATATCCTCACATGTGTAATATCCCCAAAAATAAAATTATTATTGAAGTCTGAATACACTTAGGAATTTATTTCCGTTTTTGGTAAATTTGAATTTGGAAAATTATTTCCATTTATGGAAATTCCGAATTCCGAATTTAGTTAATTGTAATTTATTATTATGACTGTTGGGCAAAGATTTGATTTTCCCAACCAACTCTTTGACTATGACACTTGTAAGAAACAAATGTTTTTTATATTTATTGCTGAGAGGCAAATGGAACAACCAGGTTGAAATCAACTAACCATGACTCCATGAGTGGGGAACATGTTGGAACTACCTCAGGGCTGAATGTTACAAGTGGCAAATCAGGAATTTGGTCATTGGCAGCCCTTGAAAATCGGGGATTTGTAAAGCTGTGAAAATTCCCAAGGGGAAAAAGACCTAGGCACAAGATGCTTTTGCATATATAGCATATGGGAGGAGGCATGATGTTTCCTAGTATGCTGGGGGAAAAAGAATATCAGTTGTTGTTATGAACACTATTTTTAGAGTGTGAGGCAAGGATAAGTTTTCTGATCTGAAGGAGGATTATAGCTAAGGAGGACTTTGCAGTTTTCCCTCATGGATTCATGGTCAGGTTAGGGGGTGAATAGAGCAAGTAGATTGCCTGCTCTATTCTATGGTTGGGTGGAACTTGGTTTTTCCATTTGTTGTCCAGTACTTTGTTCAGATATGTTCATCTACCCTTCTCTGGTTGAATGTTCTGTTGATTAATAGTTGGTAGAATACGTTGACTAAATTCTGGATAAATGTCTGATTGATAAATGGCCGATAGATTGAATCTACTTATGTTGGAAGAATATAATGAATGGTAGAATAAGATTTTACAGTTGAATTTATTCAATAAGTAGAGTTGAGAGAATTACTGTGTGTTAGCACTCTGTAAATTCTGTCCAACTGAATAGACAAACGACAGAGGTAACTGTTTCAACCAACTTTAGAGCTGAGGCACTAACCTGCTCAACTCAGAGAGGGCTCTCTCATGTCACTTGATATACCTATGGAAATTGGTGGCTAGATTTGGTTTGTTTTGGGGATTTTTAATAAAGTTGTCGGCAAAGAAGGGGGGAACACTATGGGCTATGAAGTCAAAATTATGAAAGTGAACGAAAACAATGCATCGACTGATAGAACTCTCCAGAGGACAAGGGCTAAATGAGGTGATGAATCTAAGTTATTCTTGAAATAAAAAGATGTGTAGGAAGATGAAGAAAACAAATAACTACATTAGAGCATCACTGAAATGAATTCTGAATAAGTTAAGAAGACAATAACATAGTTTAAATTGCTTAAGCCGAGAGCGTCACAGGACAAATTATGGGCCTTTAAACTCTCCAATTTAAACAGAAGAAAATGTAAATGAAATGATAGGCTACAGGAAATACATACGCTGAAAGGAAACAAAGCTCATATCACCACCCATTAGAATCTTTTCATAGAGACTTCAAAATCTTCTGCATTTGTATTCAATTCAGATTAAGAAAAATTACAAATAGAGTTTGATACAACCAAAAGGTGCTCTTGCACTTCTGCCAACATTAGTTACTTTCAATCTTTCAATACTTATACAATCTAATAAAAACTAACTGAAACCGAAGCGTCTCAACTTCTATAACATTTTTGAATGACAGTTTCGGTATACGAAACAATTTACAATAATTAGCAAAATAGAAAACGTTTCAAAATCATGAACAATTTCTTTGACTGCCCGACTTCTTCCGCGCCATATGTCTCATTCTGAGCTCCTGTCGGTTCTGCAAAAATGGTGGCACCTGGAGGTCACCTATTGGCTTCGGGTACGTTGCACTTTGTTTTACCCAAGCGTACGATTTATTTCCATTGAAGATCAGAGGGGATTTCATAATCCATCATTTCTTTGATTAAAATTTCCAAGTCAATGCATGTAGCATAGGACATGGTTGGCATGCTGACCTTTACTGTCTTAAAATTATTTAAAATCTCAAAATCTGTAGCCAAATTATCTACCAGACTTGGGCCCTTCAGACTTTCTTCCATATCTTCAAACTTAGAATGATCCATCCTGCATTGCATGAGAAGAGAGTGATAATCCTCTTGATTGTATAATGAGCCTTTGTCATCCCAGAATGATGGAAAGCCTTTGACAAACAATTGTTCAAAAGCATCTCTAAACTCCTATATGCTTTGCTCCATTTGCATAGATTTATTCTGGACCGATCTAAATAGATTGTGCTTGGCAATGATCCTCCTGGCTGAAATGATCATCGCAGTCCTGTCTTTCACACCGATGGTAGGAAGGTCAGCAGTTGCTATGGCATTCAGTAGGTCAATAACAATTTTGGCCCATTCCGAGGGCTTCTTTGCTAATACTTCATTTACAACCTTGCATCTGTTCCGAGTTTTAGCAACCATATTGTCTTTGTCGTTGATAAATGTTGGCACAGGGGCAGACCCAAGGTTCAACACTTCAACAATGCACCAACAAAACCCTAACTATTGGCCCTTTCAGCAACACCTGCGAAGCAGATGAAGTCTCACCCGAGGTAGAGGAAGGGGTGGTTGCAAGACTCATGTGTCTACAACCTTAGTTGGGACACTGATCTGTGATTCTTACTCTTAGCAAGCACTTTAGCATAGATCATTCATCCGTATTTAACCCTCGTGGCACTCCACAGATGGCACAGAGCACCGCAACATTCACTTAGATCTAGGTTAAGTTAGTACTTAGCAACAAAAAAATAGGTCTAGCACTCAACACTTTCATATATGTTAAATCTATACCCACACATCTAAGAAGCACAAAGCAAAGTGGATCTATCTAAGTATATCATAGCATAATCATATCAGGCACAACATATGGAAAGAAACCAACACATTAGGTCGAAGCACCGAGTATAACACACAGAGTTACCGTGGTTCACCCCCACCCTGGGGCTACATCCACARAGTCTTCTTCTTCTTTATTAGCCTTGGTCAATTGGGTTACAATAGAGAGCTCACACTTGTACTTCGCATAGGACAGGAGATCTGCGTGCACCTCGCCAGATCCTCCTTCCCCGAGTAGATCTAGCACAGAGCTTTATTACAATCCATGCACTCAACACTTACAACACTTGCACTCAGCTCTGCAAGTCGATCACACAATATACACAAAGCCTTTACTAGCACTTAGCTTATCTTCTCACCCTCTCTTACATTGCTTAGCTACTTATTTATACTTTACAAAATAGGCCTAAACATGGGTAAACCCATGGGACGACATCCCTTTCCCATTACATTAACCCAAAACCCTAAAAGGGCCCAGAAAGTGGGTCGAGATCCTGTAATATCTGCTTCGCCTGGCGCTCCATCTTTGACAGGCTGTCGAAGTCCAAAAATGGTCAAATATGACCAAGTGTTCCTCAAAACTTGGTCAAGGGCCAACAAGCCCCCAACACTCACCTGTGACTCGTACCTAGTCACTCTGGTCTGGTCAACTCTTCTTCGAATGTCTTGAGCTTGGCCCGAGCTACTTCGACCTGCTGTAGTGCGACAACCTCTTGCTCAGTGAACTCCTAGATCAATGTGTCGTTTATTGGTCCTGCCATGCGTTGTTTTGCGGTGATGACAACCTGTTCAAGCTCGACTACCTGGATCTCAAATTCAGTGAACAATTGGCATTCTTTCTCTTCGAGTGGTTGAAGTCATTAAGAGACTTCCATCACTTTACTTTTTAGCATGTGTACATGTTGTTGGGCGGTGTGTTGTTCTGGAAATCGCTTCATTCTTTCAACTGGGGTCAAGGCCTTCAACTGCGCCTGTAGAGTATCTGCATGATGCTTTGCTTCTTGGAGTTGTGCCTCTAATGTTTGCAATTCTAGGTTCTCTGTGAGGTTCTCATAAGTCTGGGCACTTCTAACGCTCAACTGCTTACATTCCAAAGCCAAGGTTTTTAACCTGTCAACTGCGCTACGGGCAGTTGCCTCCCTTAGATCTCTTACTTCTTGGGGAGTCTCGGGCATGGTATGAAGTTCTAGATCTGCAATGCACTACTGAAGTTGTTGGATTACTTCTTCAAGTTGTGCCACCTGCTATGGGGCACGTTCTTCAATTTTCACTTCAATGACCGTCATAGAGCGAAGTGCCTTGTGAATTCGTTCCTATACGTCAAGTTGCTCTGCTAGCAATTGGTCCTTGCTCTGTTGTAACTGTTCTTTCTCCTCCTCCCACTTCACTTGTAAGGCAATCTATTCTTGTTCTGCCTTCCTTTGTTGTACTATAAGTGCGCTCTGTAATTGTGCCAAAGCCTGGGTGGCTTGCGCTGTGTCTTCTTGAGCTCGTCGAAGGTGAGCTTCGACTTTCTCGGTGATCTGGCGTAATTGGGTGGGCTCATCGCCTGTTCCTACTGTTCCTGTCGTCAAGGGCGTAGTAGAAATGGCTCAGCTGGACTGGAGTTCCTGCTGCACTTCTTGAAGTTCACCCGGGAGTCGGTTGAATATCTCCTCTTGCTTCGCTTCTTGCCTTTCTACGATCTCTAGTGAGGCATCATTCAACACAACAATCAAGAAGTCAAAGTCGTCCTGTGTGAGGGTAGTCTTAAACATAGTTTGGGTGGCCTTATTTTTCTTTCAGGATGAGGGATTTGGTGGGGTGACCTTCCTTTTCTTAGAGGGATCCTCCTCCTCTCTAGGTGGAGTAACCTTTCCTTTGTTTTTCTCAACCTCTGTGCCACCTAGTTCTTCACCATCACCTCCCTGTGCAGGTAAGATCGAAGTAGTCTTCGCGGATGTGCTATGGATATCTTGAACTTCATCATCCGTCTTAGTCTTGCTTGGTCCAGGTGTATCCAGTATAGCTTCAAGGCTTTCCACGTCGGATATTTCTGCGGGGTCCGCTGGAACAAGGAGGTTCACCGACCATTCCCTGGTAATTTGTCCAAGTCTTCTTCTGTCAACTTGTAGAACGACTAGAGTTGTTGTTTGTGCTCATTAGTGTGCGTTGTGTTATAGGTGAAGTGGTGGTCTGCGCTGAATTTGATCAAAGGTCTGAACCTATGAAGTGTGTTTGGGGTGAGGCGCGGTGTAGACTGGATTACATTATTCAATTGGTTGTAATAAGCGTGGAAGACAACATTGGACTGCCACTGCTTGTTCATGTTGATGGAATACCACAATGTATAGAACGTCACGGCCAGTGGTTTGAAGGGTTCGATCTCCGGAAAAGTGGCACCTTCTGGTAGCTCCTAGGCGATGAAAGCGATGAGTATGAGCAACCAACTAAAGTGGAACTCATACCCTTGGTCTTGCGCTTCTCTGCAGTCAATCTCTAACTGATTTACAAGGTACTTCACCCAGTTCATTTGTAGTCCCTCCACACACTTCCCGACGAGATCAACTACAAATCCAGTCACATATGTGGGTTTTTTCTTGCGGACTAACTTCTCTGCGATCGTCTGGCAACCAAGGCACACTATTGCATTCTTGATGGAGGCTACCTTGTAGCCTTGCATGCCCTTCTCTACATCACCATATGTGTCTTTTATTCGTTGGGCGAGAGCACGATCTGCGGTCTTTCCAGGGTAAAACTCTTGCGGGTCAGGGCCCTACATGCTTAGCCCTGTGATCCGATTGATCAGAATCGGGTCCACAGTGATGTGGAGGTCCAACCATAAGTATCCTCTGTGGTAGTAGGACAACAACAATCTGATGCATGCATTCACTTCCTGATGCCTTCCAAAATGAGGAATCTTCATTACATTGAGGAGGGTTGACTGTGCGAGGTTATGGGTTCATTGCTGAGGGACAATCTTTGGGTTCCTCCCTTTTGTGATAGTTAAGTACTTGTGCGGAGCTAGCATACTGTAAACTTTGCAATCTCCAAGGTTAAAATCACTAAATTTCAGCGTTGTGAGCTTATCCTGGTCAACACGAACTGCGCGCACCCCTTTCGGGAGGTACGCAGTGACCAAAGCATAGTCGAAGTCTCTGGGTACAATGTCTCGATTCACTGGGTTGCTTAGTGGTGGGATATACTTAGGCAATATACTTGGCATCATCTTCACAGTGGTGAAGTCATTTCTGAGCTTAGATCGTCTTTCCGAAGGCTGTCGGGATGGTCCTGCTCGAGTAGTAGAGGGGGAAGCTAGCAATGCTCTCGAGGACGATGCCTGTACGCCTGTAGACACTTCTCGCTCCGACATGAATCTCTTAGTCATTAAGTCAATTAAAACTTCTTCAACTACTTTCTCAGCAGCGCTGAGCTCCTCTGACATACAAGCTTGGGTCAGCTAGCTCGGGTGCGAAAGGAATTCAGAGACTACAGTGAATAGTATGGGAACAAGGCAATGATCTCAGGGTGAATTAATATCAGGTTTCATGCTCAAATTCTCACTTAGTAAAAAGTATTCTCAGTGCGTGGCACGATGGATTAAGTAGGGAAACTTAGCAACAGTTTGTTGGCAATGGTTATGATCCTTCATTAACTCCTGTTCGACTCGTTATGGCGCGTTTCAACGGTTGGATGATGAACCTTTATTGCTTTTCTACCCATTCGGAGCGGAAGTTGAATGGATATATCGGCCCCAATGACTATATTGCTTCATCATGATGAAGTACTCTATGCCATTGTTTTGATATCTCGACAAAGCTCCAACTCTGCAATTTTTCTTTCTTTGAAATATCCTCTAGAACCTCTTGTAACCTTACAGTATTAATCCTTTTATTTCTTAACTTTCTAGCCTTCTTCCCAGTGAGCTTCGTCTCAGTAATTCTTTTACCATTATGATGCTTATCTTCTGTGGTCTTAGTTACTTCGCGCTGTTGAAATTTTTTCCTAGGGTTCCTAGATAATACTTCTTCTGTATCGAAAATAGGTAACTCAATATTTTGTGGATCCTCTAGTGTTCCCTTAGCCTCGACATCGGAGTTGCTAGTATTAAATATCTGCGATCTTCTCTTCTGTTCTTCAATCAAGTGTGCGATCCTTCTGGTCATAAAGTATTTTAACTCTTGCTTCTTCTATTCCAAAACTTATTCTTCTCCTTTTCATCTGGCTTGTTCTCTATCAATCCAAGGTTTTCCTACGAGCATGGTAAACGGGGCGTTGTCTTCAACAAATTTAATAATCTCAAAGTCTTCCTCTGTCAAAGTTCCATTGACAATCATAGGTATCTGGGCGAGCCTTCCACATAGGTTTACTAGATTTCCTCTGAATAAACTTGTCCCTCCTAAGGAAGGTATCATGGCAAGCTTTCCTATAGCTTCCCAAGTTATTTCTGGCATAATGTTCACTTGTGTTTCTTCATCAAGAATACAATCAATGTGGAAGTCCCCTATTCTTCCTTCGACTTGCTCCTTTTCTTTGAACATCTCTGGTAGTCGGACATATTTATGTTCCTTCAGGGTTTCTTTTATCCGTATTAATATTTTCTCTGATTCTTGCTAAGTTTCTGCCTTTTCTGGATCTGCCTTCTGGTCTTCTTGATTCAGATTTAGCCTTTCCAACTTAGTGATCATTCTAGGGCAATCCAATACGTCGTGGTCCGAAGCTTTGCAATAGAGACAACTAGGTTTTCTCCTAGGGCATTCCTTAGCAAGATGTTTTGGTCTTCTGCAACTGTAACAAAGAGTTAATCCTCTCTTTCTCTTCAATGATCCCCAACTCTTCTTGTACTGCACACTAGGATCATAATGGCTAGCCTACAAAAATTTCTTTGTAGGATCCTGCATCCACTTGTTAGTCYAGACATTCTTTCTATGCATAGGTATAACATATCTATCATTATACTTATCAGATCTATTCATATCAAACTTTATTTCATCTATTAATGCCCTAGTTTTTAAGCTAGGATAGAATCTATCAAACATACCTAGATCCATGCTCTAGAAACAAAAAAATTCACTTATCTTACTTCTACAGAGCACAAAGGTTCCAGATCTAAGAACTTTTGACTATTCTTACCTTTATTAGAGCACAGAGCTTACAGATCTTACCTCTTTTCTGCAGATCTGACTTCTTTCTTTCAGAAATTTCCACTTTTACTTTTCTTAGAGCATAGAGCGTTCAGATCTTGCTTCTTTTCTTCAAATCTAATCTTCCTTTCTTCAAATTCGACCTTATTCCTGGCACAAAGCTTCACAAGTCGAGTAAAAAGTTGTGCACTAGGGCAACAGATCTACGCACAGAGCTTTCTTTTTGCACAAAGTTTCTTCTTCCTCATTTCCCAGTAATCACAGTTTCAGGTCCCGGCAACGGAACCATTTGTTAGCACAGGGGCAGACCCAGGGTTCAATGCTTCAACAACGCACCAACAAAACCCTAACTACCAGCCCTTTCAGCAACACCTGCAAAGCAGATGAAGTCTGACCCGAGGTAGAGGCAGGGGTGGTTGCAATACTCAGGTGTCTGCAACCTTAGCTGGGACACATATATGTGATTCTTACTCTTAGCAAGCACTTTAGCATAGATCATTCATTAGTATTTAACCCTCACGACACTCTTTAAATGGCACAAAGCACCACAACATTCACTTAGATCTAGGTTAAGTTAGTACTTAAAAACAATAAAATAGGTCTAGCACTCAACACTTTCATATATGTTAAATCTATACCCACACATCTAAGAAGCACAAAGCAAAGTGGATATATCTAAGTATATCATAGAAAAGCACATAGCATAATCATATCAAGCACAACACATGGAAAGAAACCAACACATTAGGTCAAAACACCGAGCATAACACACAAAGTTACTGTGGTTCAACCCCACCCTGGGGCTACGTCCACAAAGTCTTCTTCTTCTTTATTAGCCTTGGTCAATCGGGTTACAGAAAAGAGCTCACACTTGTACTCTGCATAGGACAAGAGATCTGTGCACACCTCGCCAGATCCTCCTTCCCCGAGTAGATCTAGCACAGAGCCTTCTTACAATCCATGCACTCGACACTTACAACACTTGCACTCAGCTCTGCAAGTTGGTCACACAATATACACAAAGCCTTTACTAGCACTTAGCTTATCTTCTCACCCTCTCTTACATTGCTTAGCTACTTATTTATACTTTACAAAATAGGCCTAAACATGGGTAAACCCATGGGTCGACATCCCTTTCCCATTACATTAACCCAAAACCCTAAAAGGGCCCCAAAAGTGGGCCGAGATCCCGTGATCTCTGCTTTGCCTGGCGCTCCATCTTTGACAGGCTATCGAAGTCCAAAAACGGTCAAATATGACCAAGTGTTCCTCAAAACTTGGTCAAGGGGCAACAATAAAATTAAGATAAATCCTAAATTTAGTAGCTTCCACAACAATGGCATCCCATATGATATATTTGGCCCCTTGCAATAACGTTTTTCCCTTTAACCTGTTTTTTAGCTTATTCACTCTCTCCTGCAAATCTTGATTTTCTCTGTGGAGTTGAGCCATCTTCTCATCCTTCACTTTCATTTCTTGCCTCAATTTTTCCATGCTTTCTTTGAGACTTTTGATCTCATTTGTTTTCAAGCTCACCTGAGACATAGCCTGGACTATCCCCTCAGTGCTTGATCCGACCTCTATACAAGCAGGCACAATGATTTCCATGTCTGATTTCGCTGTCTGCATTTGTAACCAATTTTGTTTTTCTTTCTCTAACTGCAATACCTTAGCTTTGTAATTGAGCGCCTCTTGTCTGAAGCTTTCCTTATCCTGCTCCAAAGCTGTCAATTCTGTCATTTGTGGATGATCTGTGGGTGACATCTTCAACCTCTTCTTTAGGCTTTGTACCAGTTTATCCTTTTCATCCAGAGAAGCTTTTAGCCCCTGGGGACCTTCATATTCTAGCCTCTTAACTTGTGTCATCCAGGCTTTGTTGGACACCTTTTCTTGTCTCAGTTGTCCATCTAGATTTGATACATATGTTGTTAATCTTGCAACCTTTAGAGCCAAGCCCAAATAATCAAAGTATAACATGTCACTGACATTCCTATGAATTTTCACTTTGTCTAGGGCAACAATGTTCTCATAGTGCATTTTGATTTTGGATACCTTTTCATCATCAGTCACTGCAATATTAAATGTTTTTTTCTCGACATCTCTGACTGAAAGCAAGTGAGCCTTACGCTGGGAATTTCCTTCTACTTCAGGTAAAAGGTCTCTTATTTCGTTGTTGGCCATACTCCCCTTCACGGTGTATTGGTGCATCAAATATTCCTTGGACTGATACACTGCCCCAGGTGTCTGGCTGAATACATGCTTTCTGCTACTGAAAACCTTTGTGTTGCTCTCATTCTGTGGCTTGCTTTCTGTATTGGTTTCTTCACTCTTGGCTGTAGTCTCTACCACCTCCATGTCTGTTTTCTCTTTTGATTCTTCTTCTTCCAAGTTAATTACTTGAGAGGGTGATGTGACTCTCATCTTCTTGAGAGTGTCTTGCTGGCTGCTGGCACCCGGGGCCTCTGAACTGCTCCTCTTATTGTAGATGCTCATTTTGGGAGCTTTGATAACCAATCTAGGTGAAGGTTTCTATGCCGGGCTCTGTTGAGACGCTGGTTCTATTTGTTTTATTTGATCATGCTGCATGGTGACCTCCATCTCTGCACAGGTCTCTAGATTGGCCAACTTTCCAAATTCTTCATCATGTTCATGTTCATAGGGACCCTTCCTACTCGCTAATCTTCTCTTCGATATGACCTGATGCAGATCATATCTTCTCCATTGCAATTGGGTGAAACCGAATTTATTGAGTTTTGATTGAATATGGGGTAGACAAGATTTATTCTTCACTATAAAGGGGCCCACCGCGAATGGAAATTTTAGATTAGAAGCCTTGTGTGCTTTTAGGAAATGTTCAGTCTCCGAAATGATCCTTTGTCTTATAAACTCCAAAGAAAAGACCCTGGAAGTTAGAAAAACTGGTAACAAATGAGGTCCCTCTTGGTATCCATATACCCAGATCACAGTGGATTGTGTGAACAACACCCAATCTCCCACCATGTTCTCTGGATTTGGCTGTAAGGAGTTCTTCATTTCTTCCAGGACCCTTGGCAGATCTGAACCAAAAATAAGACTGTAAACTCTGGACATTATTTTGTTGATGAAGATGAGCATGGCAATCCTCTTACATTCGACCGAAATAAATGCAGTCTCAGGAAACTCGATTTTGTTGGATTCCAGAAACATTCTTAGCAAGTGAGAATAGTATCTGAAATGTCTCAATGAGCTGAAGTTGTCTAGTTGTTGATGTATATTCTCTGTAATAAATTCATCAAAACTAACACAGACTGATTGACCAGACAAAAAACAAACCAACAGGAACCCTAACATGACCTCTACCACAAACTTGTCATTGTCTAACCCTAAGATTTGACTCAGAAGAGAACAAACCTACTGGACTTTGATGACCATGATGCTCACACTGGCAGGCAATGATAGACTTTCTGAATGATGTTCAGGCTTAACTATGGTATGCTTAAATAAGGTTTTAACTTCGGGCGGACATCCTTTGTAAATCACGATCATCTTTTGTTCCTCTAAAGGATTTGAAACTGTGGGGAAGGAGTCTAGTGCGTTGAGAGTGTGCCAGAGTGATGGACCATCTACTTTACACAGAACTTTTGACCCTAATTTGTTTAGGACGACTCTTTCTTCCTGAGAATATCTTTCTGCACACCAGCTCACGAATTCGGGGAACAAAAAGATTGTTTATGTGACGTAAGGGATGATGGAGGCTCGGGCCACTTCAAGAAAAGGTACGTGGGTTCCAACATTGTTCAAAAAAATCGATTTAGACACAGAAACAGGTGAGACCATTATCTCAGTGTCGAAGACGTCAAAATATCTGTCAATTAGGGCTTCTTCCCTGGAGGAGATCTCTTGCTCACACACGGTCAAAACAACAGGAAGGGCAGCCATGGTGAAGAATACCTGCTAAGCGACGAGAGACACGGGTCTGGTTCGGTTCTGAGCTTTGAAATATGAAAGGAAGCTTTGCGTCAACTTTCCAAACGTTCAAATGCTTCAAAGTGTCATAGAATAATGTTGGGGGTTCCCCTTTTATAGGTACCTATTGACATTGGAGGTTGGAGAAAATGGTTTCGAGTGGACCGCTTTTCACCCCGATGTGTCTCTACTGGAGCCACGTGCCCATGATTTAAACCAGAGTAGTTTTCCCCGGCCCACCCTCCATCGGTTAATCTTCATGTTATTTCGATCGCCGATATGCGTCCCAGCTGTTGATCCGGGCTACTTTAAGATCTATGGTCCATGTTTGCTCGACGACTTTTACATCGGAGGTTGGAGAAAGTGGTTTCAGTCAAAATGTTTTTTCCCCCGATGCACTCCTACGGGTGCCACGCGTTCCCTGGAAACTAAGAAAATCAGTAAGAGAAAACTAAGAACATCAGTAACAGAGTTATGAAAGAAAATCCGCAAAAAATAAATATTAAAGATAAAGTAATGGTCAAAAATGAATTCACGAAATTAAAACATTTTAGCTTTTAAAACGTGAATAATCACTTAGCTTGAAGATGACGTGGGGTTTCTTGCTCCATGGCGCTAAGTGAATTGTCCATAACCCAGAGGGGAGAAGCGGATTTTGAATTGGATGATGGGTACCCTCGCCACAGAAACAGGGGTCCCATCATTAGTTATTGTAACCAAATATATTAACTCAAATGGTTAGTATGTACCAAACAGATAGAACCTTATTAAAAACATGTAATATACATATTGCATAAACCAAAACTGTAAAGAGTGTACAATATGAATTACTTTATACAGAACTGACAAAATCAGACCATAGATAGGGTTGTAAGTTAATGTCCTTAGACTTATAAAAGGGGTTACTGGTTTAGGACAAAGGAAAATGCAACGAGGTTCTGGATATTTTATTTCTTTCCTCTACAATAACAGAATGGGATTTGACAAGCGCAAATATAGAACACCAGAATAGAGTATTAAAGCAAATCGTATCAAATAAGTTTAAGCCCTGGAACGTTAACCACATTGGAAGTCGTATGAAATGTAGCAATTTTTGCATGGGTATGATGGATGCAGTAGTAAACTGGATCACCAAATTCTATGCAATAACCATAATCCCTTACCACACCACAAGAAATGGTTTCGACCCTACAACAGATAACTCATGGGTGGAGTGATTACCATAAGCCTCAGATGTATAACTCTTCATGAACCAAAATTTTGAAGACCTAATACTTAGTAAAAACAAGGAAGTAAATACGTAGCATGCCGAGGACTATTTTATAACATGCGAATCTAAATAATAAAGAAAAACCAAGGTCACGACCTGGCCACGAGAATTCCGCCTACCTCTGCGAGTGGAGTGATTCAACCCCCTTAACACTAGGTTTAACCTAAGGGTAAATGAAGACTCCTCAAATAGAATGTTATTAATGCAGGGTTACGTGCTCAGAACAATGTTGCATGACGAATAACCAAGGAACGTCTCCTCCATGACCTCCAAAACATTGTGGATACCAACCACAAAGGCTGACCCAATGTTCAGTTGGGAAAAAGGTCGACGTATCGCGACACATGGTATCTTATCACTCAATCTGTGCGAAGAACACGGACATGAAAATTAATCAACTGCAAAATGCGAAAGGAGTAGGCATACAATGGTATAACCACTAGTGATACATCCATCTCATTACTATTAACAGACTTTACAAAACAGAGTCACATGGGTTTGGAGATTTGTTACCCTCGCAGAACGAGACCACAGATTTTAGAGTTGGACCTGTAGGGGTAAGCACAAAACTAGTAAAGACTGAGAATAAACTCATTACAGGAGCTACTCAAGAAGCGACTAACTCGGAAAGGAACCCTGAACAATATCCTAGTTCAAGAACTGGAAGCTAGAGAGGCGGACAAGATGCAAACCCTCTTTTGGAACATTAAGCAATTACAGTTTTGGTGTGCTAGATGGTCCTGCGAGAACTTACCCTTCGGAAGCTGTAGGAATTCCAAACCGCCAAAAACCCCTCCACCGATGCCCGAGATGTGATTGCCATTGTTACCAACCAAAATCCAGGGATAAGTAATGCGCAAAACAAAACTGGAGGGAAGAGTTACAATGACCAACCTCGATTTTCGCCAGTGGAGTTTTAGTGCGTTTTTACAACAAGGTATAGTGTCACGTGATACAATGGAGGTGACGTAGTTCGTATTGAACACGGTGGATGAGCATTAACCTCGGAAGGTACTGGTTGCAAGTAGCCATTATTAGACTGGACAAAGGTTTAATTCGACGCCTGGCAAACCCTCCTCTTAACTTCACACAAAGTTATTGCGAGACTGAGGATTTTCTTAGTTAGGGTTATAGCCATACCCAATTATCACATCCAACGTCCTGTTCAGTTAACGATCAAACTTCGGGTTCACGAGTGTTATCGGGTTCAGAAGGGACAACTAATATCGTTGGGCTACTTAACGATGCCCCAACCGTCAAAACATATTCAATGCTAGGGTATTAAAGAGTGGAGACCAACCATAAACTTTGTACAATGAGGTCTATTTATTCAACCAATTAAAATACATGAAACCACCTTTATGTTAAAGACTGTGATACCCTCGATAAAGGTGCATGCATTGTGTGCACGTTTTAACACTATTAGGTTTCTCTACCTTTTAAAATGTTAAGGGTTACGTAAAGATAGCTATATGACTGGGGGGTTTTCTTTTTATAAGTTAAACTCTAGCCCCCTATACCCCCCTTAATGAATGGAATGATTGGGAATGCTAGTAAATAGGAGACTAGGTTTTAGTGAAGCAAAACCTTAGTCTTTTTATGTAGTATGGAATAACTCAGAAGGTTAAGCTTTTGCATATGATATGTGTGACCATACCATTAAATTGGTTGCATAGAACTGGCAAAGGAAGTAGTAATGATAAAACTATCCACTTATAATGGCCTTATGTCTTTCGAATTAAGTTGTTCGAAGAGAAAGGAGATTTAATGTCTCTATAAGAAAAAAAAAATTATTTGGTAAATTTGGGGAACATTACAACATGCCTCAACCTATTACCTCACACGAATTTGAATTTGTGAATTGTATTTTTCATTATCACTATGGGATTATGGCTTCGTGGCTTGGCTCTTATCCGCAACATTTTTGGTATACCAATCCAAGCCTCCATTTGGTGAATTTTAGTAATTGGGTCTAGATGGTGGTTGTGGTTTTAGATCTTTTCTACATCTTGGGTAAGCTGCCACCTTTATCTCCCTTTACTTTTGAAGAATTGGCAGTTAATGGGTTTATTCCTAGTTTCAACTTTGAAAAGTTAGTCCCTATTTCAATTTCATATTATGGGAATTTTGTTCCATTTCTGTTCCATTTCTTGTTATCTGTTGGAGGTTGTGCTCTTTTAAGTGATCCTTCTTTTTATATTTCCCTATCAAGATCGAATTGGAGTTATTCAGATATGGAATGAGTTCACTCTATGTTATGGGTGGTATGCCATTTCATGTTCTTCCTTGTGTTGGTGCTCATTTTGTCTAATCTTTGAGCCTCGATCATTACTTTGAAGTCCCCTATTTAGGATTTGTTTGAATGGTGCTCTTTGTGACCATGTTGAGCTAAGCCTATCTTACATTGGGTTTTCAAAGACTAATTATTGGACGAAAAGGGTGGTAGTGTAGATAGTTTCAAATTTCTCAATTTGCATTGGGAATTGGTTTGTTGCATTTCTTGGATGGATTGCGGGGAACGTCAAGAGATAAGGCATGCACGTGAAGTCACGAGGATGTTATTCAGGGAAATCAAATCTCGATTATCATAGCTACAAAAAAAATCCACGAGCAGGATCATCATGTTACTTCTCAAATAACAACCATTATGGGAACCCTTGTGCAATAGAAACATCAGATCAATTTTATGGAGGCAGAATGTAACATGCTCCAGAACATGGTAGTCAATTTTACTAAGGGTGAGCAGTCTAGAGCATCTAATCAAGTGCAATATATCAAATTGAACTGTGGGAGACCAAGGGAAGAAGATATTGTACATTAGCTCCCTAAGAACATGGAACCATCAAACAAGATTCATATACAACCAAGGAAGAATTGGAAGAAGCTACCAGTCATCGTGCCTTTTGCTAAGTTTATATATTTTACAAAGTACTTAAGTTTTTAGGTCTGTTTTGTAGAATCTACACCACTAAACTCTTCTGGGATGTTTTCTATCTAGATCTAATTATGATGTACAACTACATGTTGGAAGCTAGTTCTTTTTTGGCTTTTGTTTTAAACATTTTGAGATCGACTATGTTATACTCTCGCTACAAGCTCTCCTATAACTTTTACTTAATACAAAATCTCCCAATTATGATTAAAAAATTGTTGTACAACAAAAACCCGTCTCATTAATTTTCCACCATATAATATTTTGAAGTTGTATGTCATAAATTAAAGTGCATTTTAATTTTATAATTGCTAAAGTTAAATTTTAAAGGTAAATGTTATTGTTAATGTCATTTATGGTTTTGTACCAATCCAATCCAAGGTTGGTTTTGTGCCAATCCAATCCAAATTTGAAGGGATTTCATTGAGTCAATTTTTATTTCTATATGAAAGGACTTGCTTGGATCAATTTTGTCACTCTAGTTGTATAGTGGCATTTTAAATTATTATTAACAATAGTGGTAAGAATATCAAGCTTCCCTCTCGAATACCGGATTACAGTTCTCTTTCTACGATTGACCACACCTTGAATACATTTATTACTCTTACCTTAGAAATTTAAGACCTAGTTTTTAATACATTTTTCATATTTGTATTTGTTTAAACAAAAAGATTATTAACAAAATTCTATTAAATAATGAAAATCAAAACTGGGCACATGTATTTACATTGGTTTAAACAAAAAGATTTTTGACAAAATTCTATTAAATAATGAAAATTGAAAGTGGGCACAATCATAGGATTACTAAAGCAAAGCTTTTTGTTATAGATCTTATCTTGAACATATATGTTTAACAACTTTTTTCAAAAACATAAATTTCATATAATACGAGTATACATTTTGCTAAATAATATTAAATAATATTTTTGTATTATTAAGAGAAAAAAATATATTCATATTTATTATTTTATAAAAATGATATTTAATTTTATTTATATCAACTGATTTGAGATTTATAATTTTTTTTACTTGTGTTAAAGTTAAATTTATAATCATAAATTTTACTTAATTAAAAATCATATTTTGTTTTAAAAAATATTTACATCATCTTAAAATATATATTTTATATTTTATATTTTGTTCATTATTATTTTTTGTTTGTTAGTTATGTGTAACGAAACCTTTAAGTCATATTAACTTTTAACATGGCTATAATTTAACATCACATAATGCCTTAACAACACACTTGACTATTCTACATCTAAATTTTTATTTATTAATTATTAATTTTATATCTTTACAATATTAATTTATTTTACAATTAAAAAATTATTTTAAATACAAAATATTAATTTATAATTAAAAAATTATTTTAAATATAAAAAATTAATAATTAATAATTAATTTAATAATAATATGATTATTAATTACATAAATTGATTAGACCCAATTTTTTTACCAAATGCAATGCCATCACTATCAAAATTCATATACATAACAAAGTTTATTCAATTGCCATCCATCACTATCATAATTCATAGAGATACCAAGGTTAACTGAATTTCCATCACTATCACAATTCATAAATATATAAAGGTGTTATATTAATGGCTAAAATCTTAAAAGCAAGTGAAGGTGCACTAAAGTCAAAGAGATAAGTTGATTAATGAGTTGTGGATGTCAAGATCAATCCTTTTACAACTATATAATAATGAGTTGTGGATGTCAAGATCAACCCTTTACACGTGTATAATATTGAAAGTTGTGTTATATATTATATAACACACAGTATATAACACACAGTGTGTTATATAATAATAATAATAAAAATTGTTATGAGTTTTTAAAAATAGTATACATTTTTTTAATGAGAATGTTGAAGAAACAGAGAATCTATAGTGGCTAACATACAGTGTGTTATATAATATATAACACACAGTGTGTTATATAATATATAACACACGGTGTGTTATATAATAATAATAATAAAAATTGTTATGAGTTTTTAAAAATAGTATACATTTTTTAATGAGAATGTTGAAGAAACAGATAATCTATGGCTACCCCTTTCCTAGTAACATTAAGCTTATCTTAAGATAATATTTAAACATTAAGCTTATTTTAATATAATATTTAAATAATAACAATTTTTTATAATAATTAGCATACTTTCAAAGTGGGGAAAGAAAAAGTGGAAAAAAAATTGAGTAGTAAATGTTTTTTAAATTATCATATTTAGTGAGAGAACAAATGATGAAAAAACAAGCCTGCATGGCAGTGTATACATGCCGCTATGCAGGTATAATAAAATAAAACAATAGTTGTATTGAATCCACCGTATGTGTCGAGACGTCATCTCATTAAAGGACGTTGAGCCTCATCTCATTAAAGGAAGTTGAAGATCCTTCCGCAGCCGTTGAAGATCCTTACGTAGCCACGACAATAAGAGATGCATTTGAACAACTAATCACACTTTAGAAAAATGTTTTAAAATAATTAAAAAAATCAAATTGCAATCTTATACCTTTAAAAATGCTCAAAATTATTTTGGTCAAACCCCAGCTAATAGACGATCAATAGCATATCCAATACTATATACCACCGCAAGCGGCAGGTATAATAACCAATATCCCTTCACATTATTTTGAATGATCTTAAAAAAACTCAATTTCATAAAACATTTAGATTATACATTGTAAAAC
>ML784404.1:691120-715150 GCA_009831015.1 Picea engelmannii
ACTTATATTTAAGGTTAACACTCAAAATTTGTAATATAAAAATAAAACTTATATTTAAGTTTAACCCTTAAAAAAATTGTGAAAAAAAAAATACAAATGCCATCAACTTTGAATTGTACAAAATATTATATTATTTTATTTTAACGTTAACACTCAAATAATTGTGAAAGAAAAAGTACAATTGTCATCCATTTGAATCCTACCTACAAAATATTATTTTATTTTATTTAAATGTGCCTAGAAAAATGTACCCATTAAATGAGAACAAGCAAAAAAAAAATGCATATCCATGCCAAAAAAGAAAGGGTTATTTATTTAACAAGATGGGCCCCCAACTTTTGACAATATATATAAAAAAACAATAAATATTTATTACAATTACATTGGGGGAAGTGAAGGCAGCAATAAGACTTCAAAGTTTTTGGCCAATAAGAGATCACATAAATGAGATTTAAAATTTAAAATAAATAATTATTTTTTAAAACTTTGGATAAAGTGATGTATATTTTATGGTCAACCACGAACTAATAGAAAGTCAAGCCTAACTCAAAGCTATATACCATGCCTATCAGTAGGTATAATAAGATGGAGAAGTGAATAGAGTAATAAATTTATAGTCATCTTTCATGTAGTAGATCTCTTCCCTTCTTGTAACTCAAATGATTTAAACTCGCAATAATGAATCTCCAATAAGTCATCTAAAATTGCAACAATGAATCTCCAGCTAGTCATTCTTTGTTGTGTTGCAAGGTGTCATTGTAAAAGAATTAGAACAACACTTAGGAAATCTTAGTTGTGAACAATGAGGCCTTCAATGTAGCTACAAGCGAGCACACGATGCTTGGTGTACCTTACTTTGGAGGCATCTAGATTCATCTTGAAGGTGGAAATTATATCATCATGGGACCTCTACGACTGTCCAAAAGTGGAGGCCACAATGTTTTGGTAATGAAATGTTTGTGTCACTGTAAATTACATTGCACGTATGTCCTAAAGAATTACTAATCGATTCCATGAATAGATTCATGGTGGCACCTTATGGGCTTCTTAATATTTCACAAGGGACCATTACTTAATTGAGCTATGGTCCTCGATCAATGCCGAGCTCAATACAAGTTTCCACGAAAGACTTGAGAGAACCTCACCCCCAAAAAACACCTTCAACATAATAATTATATAGAAAAATGTTTATTAATCTAATTTTATGGTTACTCACTGCCGAAAGTTCTAAAGATGATTAAGTTATATTTTTTTATTTACTTGAAAATATAACTTAAAAACACCCCATAATATAATAAAAACATACAATCTAAAAAACACCCCATAATATAATAAAAACACGCATTCAAATCCAAAGGGGGTAGGGTATGTATACCTCAATAGACTTTACCAGTCAAATTGTTGGGCAGTGGGGATCTCATATACCAATTTGATGTCTGGCTTGACCATGACCTTAAAAACAGATTAAAAAAAAATAATTAAAAAATAAAAACACACAACTTAATATAATAATGGCATATAAATATGTATACTAATTTAAAGAAGTTAATGGTGTTGTAAATATATTCCATTTTCAAGTAAAAAAGTAAGTTGAATTTAAAATTATAATGGTGTTGTAAATATTATTCCATTTCCAATTTCCAAGTAAAAAATTAAGTTGAATTTGACCATAATTTTAAAGATAATTTGAATTGATTCAATTTCCACACCTTACAAAACTCTAATGTAATTTGGTGCTTGTTCATGGTTGAAAGTTCTAAGGTTTTCAAATCCATTGGGTTATGTTTCTTCATTTACTTGAATGTATAAGTCAACATAGAACATACTGCAACATATAAATATATATTGAGATTAATGGTTAAGAACATGTGTTTCCTCTTAAGAGGTCACAAGTTCAAATCCAGAGGGGGTAGGGTATGTATACCTCCGTAGATTTTACCAGTCAAATCGTTGGGCGGAGGAGGGTCCTTTGTCCCACAAACAAGGGGGTCTCATACACCAATTTGGTGTGGCTTGGCCGTGACCTTAAAAATAGATTATTATTATTATTATTATTATAATGAATATGATTGAAAGGTTATCAACAAAGTGGGAGTATCGTTTCTAGATTATAAATCCGTGATCATCATGGAGTCCGTCGTGGATGTCACAATTTTACTATTCCTTGATTTGTTGGGCATTTGATTCAACATTTTTTTAGCATTTCATTTAATTCACTACCATTGAAGATATAACCATGGTGGCTTCAACCTATATATATCTTGATGATTTAATTTAAAAAATAAAATAAAAATCTGTATTTGCATATACATGAGATCGTTAAATTTGAAGTCAATGAAGTGAAAGAGACTTGCACCATGGGATACTAATAGAGTATTAGCCCATGGATTAATTTTGTCCATCATCGTCCATAGTTCAAGGTGTCCATAGTTAAAGGTGGCCATAGATTAATTTTGTGTCATTTTCCATAGTTTAAGTTTAAGGTGGTTTCGTTTGTTATGTAGTAAATTGTGATTATATCTAAAGTAACAAAAATCCAAGCATATTTATATCTATCTGAAATTAATATTTAAATGACAATATATTGACATTCATTCAATGTATATGTGTTAACCACATATACACTACATGAGAAAACAAAATAGGGTTGAAGGGCATGGAAAACGATACACTACATGAGAAAACAAAATAGGGTTGAAGGGCATGGAGAACGATTATTATAAATAATGAAGGCTATCAATACATTTCATTTACATTCTCTTCTTCAAATTAGCACCGAGGTATGTTTTTTTAGCGATTGTAGAAAGTTACACCCTACAAGAATTGAGGTGCCTCGTTCCATGAGGATTTTGTATTTATGTCTTGTGCTCGTCATTTTGTTTTCATTGAGCCTCACGATGATGATTGATGTTTTCTATTCAATGGAGGCATTAATGGATCATGGTGTCGACGGGATCTTGTGGATGTTGCACCTCTTTCTTGACCATGAATTCCTTATAATTACTGAGTGTCATTCGAGCCCTCAAAAACTGCTCGGTGAAGATTGTTTCTCTGAAATCCCCCCCCACCAAGCCAAAAATAATCATTTGCAGTGATGCCTGGTATTCCTTGATATTGCATATCGTCTCTCTTAGTGCATTGCAAATGTCTTGAAGCTTCACGTTGGTATCTAGTTGTTCGTCTATCAACTTGCAATTTTCACGCAAAACTGGTTGTTGGATGTGAGGAAAGAGCTCATATATTCGAGAATGGATGCCTAGGTAGACTTCAAGGACTTTCCCGAGCCACTCCATGTTGAGATTCAATGTGTCACTTTCTTGTAGCCGACAAAGGTTGAATTTGAGCCAAGTCTAGAAGGTGTCCACAACATGATGCATTAAGTCATGAGATATATTATCGACAACAAGGTTCTACTGAATGACAAAGGCGATAGGTTAATAAAAAATGAAATGAATGGGGGTGGGTTTGGAGAAAATGAGAAATGAGAGAGGTAGGATTTTGTGGTTTTGAACTCTATAAAGTGTTGCACTTTCAATAGTTCAATGTAGCTGACAAGGTGACTAGGATAATGTTTCAACTTTTGAGAAGATACAATCATAGGAATATAAAGACTTAGACATGAATCTTGTTTATATTCAATATTTTTTTTAACGAAGTTGTTCACACTTTTATCAATGAATTCCTCTTTAATATATGTTTGGAGTATTTACCACTATTATCTCTAAATATTTTGTACTAAAAGTTTAAAGAAGAATCAAGAAAAACACTAAACAATGCATTAAAAACCAAAATATTCATTTAAATATTATGTATGGAAAATTTGAAGTACATTGGACAAGAACCTCAATCAATGCATTAAAAGCCAAAAAGCTAAAAATGCATTGAAAACCATTAAATATTCTATAGAGAAAGAATGAAATAAATGAAGCTAAACCTTAATAAATACAATGAAAACGAAAACGCAAAGTAGGTAGAAACTTTAAACAATGCATTGAAAGCCAAAAAGTAAATTCATTTATATAAATGTTCAAGAGAAGTTGAAATAAAGATAACCCAAGCAACATACCTTACACTTTACAGGTATACCATAATTACCAAACAAATATGTTATGATTACTTTACATTCTTCCAGACCATGAGAGAGAGGGGATAATACTAATAAAAGTAGATCATAAAATTTAATAAATTCAAAAATCTTTTGTAATTTTGAAAGGAACCTATAAAATTTTTCTCTATTATAGGAGACTAGCCACTCGAGAAAAATTCGCTACAAGAGTAAATGCTTCGTTACAAAAGTCTCGACTTCTATGATCATTTACAATAAATTTGTAGTATAATAGTGTTAATTTTGTGTTTACAATTGAAACTTGATAGAAATTTTTCTTTTAAATTTATTTATTTTATAGTTTATAAGATCTTTAATATTATTTATTTTCAGTTTTAAAATTAAAATTATATATTACACTATTGATCTTTCAAAAGTTGTTTGATGTTATAAATGTTGTAATTTTAAAAATTCTAGTTACACGGTTACAATTACTTAATTTAATAGCAAATGTAGTAGGATCACTGAAAGATATACAATCACAGATACAATAGAACACAAAGATTATCCTCGAAAACTCTTGTGGGGAGAAAACTCAGTAATCAAATTCCTCAATATAGATTTCTTCAGCCAGTACAATGATGCGCTATAGTTCTCCAAGAAAGACCAAGACCAAAACACCAAAAGAACCAGTCTCCAAGACTTGTGCGCTAGACCTTCTTATGCTCTCCAAGATGCTCAAGAGAAGTTTGTGAGTGTGTCCAAATGAGAGGAACATATCCTCTATTTATACACAATAGTTTCTCTTAAAGAGACATGACTCTTGACCTAATTAAGCCATAGAACAGGGTCGACTAGCCACAATGGGGCCTTTTACAATTATAAGTAACATACCAATAATATAATAATTTATGTTGAGCCGACTTGAACTATATAATTACAATAACCTTTTAAAGGTTTGACCAAGACAAATATACAAGAATATCTTCCGTAGTTACACCAAAAATATTAACTCTCCCTCTTAACTAGGAAGGTATTCTTTCCAGACACAGACTCCGAGTCTGATACTATATGAGCTCAATCCATTGACTATTGAACATGCGAATGTATACATCCTCGGATATCCATAACACAACATGACTTTACCCCATGCATCCAAGGTCTGTGGGTAGCTCTTAATAGCTAAAACATGTCCCCAAGACATCCACTCCCTGCGATGCATTGGTACATGATCATGTGCACTCCTGTCTTAGTGCCAACCCTTTTTCATGCTGGATGATATTTTTCCATACTCAGTGCCAACCCTTTTTCATGCTGGATGAGTTCCACCTGTCACTCCCTCTAAAGAGGGACCACACCAAGCTTGTCCATGAAGTACTTGAACTTCATCCTCGAAAATGACTTGGTGAACACGTTTGCAACTTGATCCTCGGTAGTCATGAACTAGAGCCTCACTGCTCCCCTTTGTACCATATCCCTGATATAGTAGTATCTGATCTCGATATGTTTCGACCTGTCATGGAACACTGGGTTCTCTGACAACTTCATGCAACTATGGTTGTCACACCAAATGCAGGTCGCCTCCAATCCAAGACCAAATAACCTAGACAACAACTTTCGAAGCCACACTGCTTCTCTGCTCACTGCACATGATGCCACATACTCAATTTCAACCATACTGAGTGCCACACAAGACTGCTTCCTGCTACTCCACGGGACCATACTAAAGCCAAGACTGAAACAATATCATGAAGTGCTCTTCCGGTGAGGATACTACCAACCCAATTTGAATCTGAGTATCCATACAATCCAAACTCATGGTCAGATCTATACCAGAGAGCATGATCTAGAGTACCCTTAAGGTATCTCAACACATGTTTTGTTGCAACCAAATGAACCAGTCTAGGCTGCTCCAAATGTTGACTCAGGGTGTTCACATCAAAACATATAGCCGATCTTGTATTCGTCAAATACATCAATGAGCCCACTATCTGCCTGTATAAGGTAGAATCCACAATCTCTGAAGTTGTATCCTGCAACAACTTTAGATTTGATACCATCGGAGTAGCCATGGCCTTATAATCCAACATCTCGAACCTCTTCAAGATTTCCACAACACACTTTCCTTGATTTAGGAAAATCCCATCTGATCTCTGCCACACTTCTAGTCCCAAGAAGTAGTGCATCATTCCTAAATCTTTCATCTCGAATTTTGCAACCAATTTTCTCTTACACTTAGTGATGAGATTTTCCGCATCTATTAGAAACATGTCATCTACATACAATAGTAGAATCACCGGTTCACCATCCTCAACCTTAAAGTAAAGGCTAGGATCTACACTGCTCTTGGTAAAACCCAAGCTCATAAATTTTTTATCTATCCTACCATACCATGCTCTAGGTACCTGCTTCAATCCATATAAAGCCTTCTTTAATATGCACACATGATTCTCCCTATCATGTGTCTCGAATCCAAGTGGTTGCTCCACATAAACTTCCTCTTTTATTTCACCTTTAAAGAAGGCTGTCTTTACATCCATATGGTGCACCTTCCATTTCATCACAACGACCAATGAAAGTATAGTCTTGATCGAGGTATATCTTGCTACGAGAGCAAACGTCTCTTCATAGTCAATCCCTTCCTTTTGAGAGAAACCTCGGGCCACAAATCTTGCCTTATATTTTTCAATACTGCCATCAACAACGTGTTTTGTCTTGTAGATCCATTTCAAACTCACCACATATTTTTCCTTTGGTCTGGGAACCACATCCCAGGAATATTTTTCATAATGGATTGGTATTCCTATGCCATGTCATCTTTCCATACTTGATTTTCTATAGCCTCTTCATAACTAGAAGGTTTTGCATCCATTATGTCACACAAGCATGCCACATAGTTGGAATACGACTTCAACTTCTTACTTTCCCTGAAAGATTTCTCTTGGGCACCAATTCTTTCTGCATCTCTGATAAGCTCTTGTGCCAAAGCCGGTCTTCTCTTGCGAGAAGGTATCTCGATTGGTTTTTGAGGTTCTACTATGTCATGATCCACTAGAATGACTTCCTCTGGTTCAACTACCTCTAGAACTTTAGGAACTTCATTCTCTTCTTCATGTACCTCTTTTGCACGGATCTGTTTGGATTTATTGAAAGCTGCATTTTATTTGAAGGTTACATCTCGACTGATCTCCACTTTCCGGTGACCGGGAATGTATATCCTGTAAGCCTTCGATGTGTCATTGTAGCCAAAAAATATGCCCTTCTGTCCGGAAGGTTCCAACTTTGTCCTCTTTTCCTCGGGGACATGAACAAATACATGGTAGCCAAATATTTTGAAATGGCTAACTTCTGGCTTCTCTCCTGAAAACATCTCCTCAGGTTTCTTGTTTTCAAGCACCTTGTGGGGACTTTTATTCTGCACGTACATTGTCGTCTTCGATGCTTCTGCCCACAGATGCATAGAAAGATCTTGATTGTGGATCATGGCCTTTACTGTTTCCATGATCGTTCAGTTCTTCCTTTCAACTATTCCATTCTGCTGAGGGTTATAGAGAGTAGAAAAATCCCTCTTAATCCCAACTTCCTTGCAATACTCCTTGAATTCTTCTAAGGTGAATTCACATCCATTGTATGATCGCAAGGTCTTTATCTTCTACTCTGTCAATTTTTCTACCAGAGCCTTGAACTCTTTGAATTTTCCAAAAACTTCATTCTTTGCTTTTAACAAATAAATCCAAGTTTTACGTGAGTAATCATCGATGAAAGATACATAATATACATACCCACTTAGAGAAGCTACCAACATCGGTCCACACACATCTGAATGCATGATGTCCAAAAATCCTTTGGCTCTGCTATCACTATTGGGAAAGGAGTGCTTCACGTTCTTGCCTTGTGCACATCCATTGCACACTCCATCTGGTTTTGCTTGGATTTCTAGAAGACCTGTCACCATTTTACTCACAACCGGAAGAGTTTTGTAGTGTACGTGAGTAAATATCCTATGCCATAGTTCACTAGGATTCACAATATCATTAACCATTGTAGAATTTGAATGTCCTTTTAATTTGTAGAGACCTCCTTCTTCAACTCCAATCACTACTGCATTATCAAGGGTCTTCCCTATAAGCCACATAAGAACTTGACCATCAATAAATGCTACTCTAAATCATTTCTTGTCCAATGCTTAAATTGAGATAAGATTCTTCTTTAAACCTAAAACATAGAGAACTTCCTTTATCTTCATTGGCTTTCCTGAGTTTAACTTGTAGGAAGCTTTTCCAACACCTTTGATTGGATACTGATAGTCATCACCCAATTTCACTTTGTGAGGTGAATCTTTATGAATAAGGTTAGATAAGGAGTCTTCATAGCCTATCATGTGCTTGGAAGCACCACTGTGTATCAACCAAGTGTCGCTTCCATGAGTAACAATACTTATGGGGGATGAGATAAGAACATAATCCTCATCACTTGATTCATCTTGCTTTGCAACCTTCTTGGGAGGCTCATCATCTTCAGATGTGTGAGCTTGATGCCTCTTACTTCCTTTCTTATTCTTAATTTCCATAATGAGGGGGCAATTCCTAGCAAAGTTTCCCAATTCCTAATAATAGTAACATATGATCTTTGATTTGTCTCTTTGACCCATCTCAAACTTCTTAGGTAAATAATTCTCCTTCTTGTTCTTTCCTTTCCTGGTGTGGGCGGCTAGAGATTGATCTTCATCTACCATCTTTTCTTCTCTTGCAATTGTCCTAGCTTCTTCCTGGTTACAATCTTCCCAAAGCTTATTGTACTTGGGAAGATTCTTTCTTGAGAAAAATCCTTGGATGAATGCATCCCAAGACCTTGGGAGGCCATTCAAGGTAGTCATCATGATCTCTTCTCCTTCTACTATGTCACCAATGGATTCTATTTGCTCCTTGATTTAATTCAGTCTTGAGAAGTAGGAGTGGATGGTTTTCGAGTTTTTCATTTTCACATTCTTTAATTGATATCTTAGAGTCATTCTTCGGTTTATGTTACTTCCTTCACACAAACAAGTTAAGGTGTCCATAATTTGCTTTGGAGAAGATAATGATGATACACGATGGATAAGGTGGTCCTTAATGGAGTCTGGAATAATCCATTTTTCTCTCACCATGTCCTTATTATATTTTCCCTTAACTTCATCTCCTCAAGGTTCTTGAACTTCTTCTATAATGAACTTATCCAGTTCATGTTCTTCAATAAACATGGTTACTCTGTACCTCCAGGCCCTGAAGTTATCAACTCCATCTAGCTTCTCATCAATTTTTGTTTTGGTAGTCATCCTACCAGGGGCCACACAAATATATGACCAAAATTGAAAGACTGAACTTACCAATAGGTGCACTTTGATAAGGCGAGCTGCTTCGTGGTATTTCTTTGTAAAAATTCCCCCATAAACTGGAAAAACGTCAATCTTAGGGTTTGGGTGAAACCCTAACTGCAGCAGTTTCAAACTGGAAAACTGGTCCACTGGAAAAGTGTGCTAGGCTAGGGCGAACCTCCTGATGGTCTTGGTTTTTCCGACAATTGTCTCTAGACTGAAAATGGATCCCTTTTAGGATTCTAGATCCACAACTGGCTTCTATTCAGGCCTGCTTGATGCCATGTTGTAATTTTAAAAATTCTAGTTACATGATTACAATTACTTAATCCAATAACAACTGTAGTAGGATCACTGAAAGATAGACAATCACAAATACAATAGAACACATAGATTATTTTTGGAAACCCTCGTGGGGGAGGAAACCCAGCAACCAAAATACTCAATATAGATTTCTTCAACCAATACAATGATGCACTATAGCTCTCCAAGAAAGACCAAGACCAAAACACCAAAAGAACCAGTCTCCAAGACTTGTGCACTAGACCTTCTTATGCTCTCCAAGATGCAAAAGAGAAGTGTGTGAGTGTGTGTCCAAATGAGAAGAACCTATCCTCTATTTATACACAATAGTTTCTCGTGAAGAGACATGACTCTTGACCTAATTAGCCCATAAAACAAGGTCGACTAGCCACAATGAGGCTTTTTACAATTATAAGTAACATACCAATAATATAATAATTTCTATTGAGCCGACTTGTACAATATAATTACAATAACCTTTTAAAGGTTTGACCAAGACAAATATACAAGAATATCTTCCGTAGTTACACCAAAAATATTAACAATAATAACTCAAAATATACCATTAATGATGACAACAATATTGTAACTATATTATCCATTCAGGGGGCACCTTTGAATTTGCTTAATTGTGGATTAGGTTCTTTGATCCAATTACACATTATATCAACATTGGGTGCTATCAAAATGAAAATCGAATCCCAAAGAGTAATAGGCCATCCTTAACTCGATTGTATGTTTGGGTGATTGGATGGGTTAATTACAAACTAAACGGTTGACTTTACAGCTGGCCCTTCGATCACATGAATGTACAATCAGATTAAGTTTGGGGAGAATAATCAATATATTTGCAATAATAAAGCAATTTGACTCTTAAAATGTTTTGGAAAAATGTAATTATAAAGGATAGACATAAAACATACCACATAAAGTTAGACATAAAATCCCAATAGAAAGGATAGACTTAAGACATACTACAATGGAATCCCAAAACCAGGTTCCACGAAGATATTCAAGGGTACCTCGCTTGAACCTTATGGAACTATGTGTAAACACCAAAATATAGTCTACCCTCCAAGAATATGTGTTCTGCATGAGTATTGGGTTTGACTCTTTGATGGTTTGTTGAGTGGGGTTGCATGTTTAGTCACACAATTTATTGCTACTAATTTCATATTTGTTGCTTCCTTGATGTTTATCACTACAATGGTGTTTGAAATACTTACCTTGGTTTCCCCATGTACTCTCACATGGATAATGAAATAATGTTTTATATAGTTCCCCTTGAGTTAGAACACTTGACCTTGCTCTTTGCTAGCACAAGATAACACTATGCACCATCATAAGTGTCCTTGCATGCAATGGTTGACCATGCCCTTGTATGCACACATACTTGTGAGATCCTCCCAAGACACCTTCTCATTGCTTTAATATTACACTAGGATCATTTAATACAATCTAAATGAAGAAGGCTAAACGTTCTATGAATTTGACATCTTTGGTTTTCCATTACTAAAATCTAGTTTGTTAATCTTTGCCAAAATCACAATTTTGGATTTGATAAAAATGTTGTTTTTAATGCAAAAATGGGTTCAATTCCCTCAAATACCGGTATTGCAACCAAATTTTGTAATGTTAACATCTTATATATGTGATCCCATCAATCCAAAACAACTTTTGTCATACTTTAGGGAAAAAATAACAGTTTCCCTTCCCATTATTTTGAGTGGTCAAACAGGGCCAATGTTTAGAACGTTTGTGATTAGAACCACTCTAAATAGTGGCTTCTTTCCACACACACCTTTATTTAAGACACTTAAAATGATATGTATTTATTTTATTCTCCCATAGCTAGGTGGACAACCCATCACCAATTGGCAGTGAATTGTGGGCAATGTAGACACATGGCATAATATGTGATTACCCTATAATGTGCTACAAATTGATTAGTTAATGTGTTTTGAGAGTATTTCAAGATATGGAATGATGCAATTTTTTAGTAGAAAATGTGTAATCAATGCACAAAGCCACTAACATGTTGGATTGATGAACCTCATTATGCCTTGGATGTACACATGTTCGTCGCATTAAATGTTGTTAAGGACAAGGATGTTGTCGAGGACATGGATGTGGAGAAATTCACAATTTGGGCAACTTCATGTTAAATGTCGTTGACGAAAGTTCAAAGAAGATGAGAGTACTCATCAAATCAATGTATTTTTAGCGATTGTGTTTTAATAAAAAGTGATGGTGACTTTATTATGGAATATGGTGATCCTGTTAATGACTTGTGGTATCTTCTGGAAGATTTTTGTGCTTGCACTATGTGGGTAAGTAGTCAAATCTTCCTATACAATGGAAATTATATTCTTAGATTTTACAACTACAAATTCAATTGTTAGCGATTTTTTAACAATACAATTGCAAGGTCACCATATTTTAGAATACATTCCCTTCTTACTCTTATTCCCCTTTGCCTCCAATCATCACACTCCCACTCTCTCTTCTTTCCACACACACCTTTATTTAAGATGCTTAAAATGATATGCATTGCTTTTATTCTCCCATAGCTAGGTGGGCGATCCATCACCAATTGAAAACAAACAATGGGAAATGTAGATGCATGACATAGTATATGATTATCCTATTGTCAATTTTCACATGCAACTCTATGTGACAAATTTCAGATCTGAAAATTTCTTCCTAGTGATCTAACAATAAAACCCTAACTGTTATCATTGAAGAAATTTACACTGAAATTATTGACTAAAAACATATGCAGTGGAAACAAAAATACCAGAGATGAATCATCAATACACATGAGACACAATTTAAGTTCTGTAATATTATTATCATCAGAAGTCCTGAGGGAAAAACCAGTCCTCCCAGCCAATACAATATCACCAAAATCTGAGGACAACCTCGTCCTCCAAAGTCACCAAAATTGAGAACAACCTTGTTCTCCAATGACCATAAATATCAGAAAATCAAACCTCAATAATATCCATGGGAATCTCCTCTGCACACAAAATTTATTTTGTAGATCACTTGTATGGCCTATTGACGTCACCTATCAGCCTATACGGATCTGTACCCACCCCCCAAAAATAGATACATGATTCACCAACTGGAAACCCACATACATATGTTGTTTGCTCCACTAAAAATCACGTATACCCTATACATGCTTCGTCCTCCTGCAAATCGTGTATGGTACAAAAAATTCACTCACACGTGCAAACTTCTTCACTCCTCTCTCTTGGGATAGATTCTCCACCTTGCAAACTTCCCCTTTATTGACATCACCAATCATCCTAGCAGAACTGCAGACTCACTTATGTTAGTTCCATCATGTCTCTACACACTCTACATGATATGTAATGTCACAGTGAACTCTCTCCTTTATATACAAGTCCTAGGGATCAATATAGAATCCCCTCCACAAGTCAACATCAAATTAGGCCTTCCTTGTCGGTGTGAAGCCCCAACACTACCCCACAAAGCCCATCAGCAAACCCATGAATACACCACTCAATTCCAAGGGGAGTTTCACCAAACCGAAAGTGTGATGTGGTGCCCATGTCGATTCCCACAAGCCCAACACCTAGGGTCATGTGAGAATACCTACTCGAAGCTACAAAAATCAACACTCCCTCTTAGCGAGGAAAGTATTCTCACCACACTCAACAAGTGGGAATGCCTACCGATGCTACACAATCATCAACACTCCCTCTTGGTGAGGGAGGCATTCCATCCTCCATCATCACCTGGAAGTAGCTTAGTCTCCAGTACTGGATCCTCTACCACAACTTTTCTCCAATCCGTCTGATTGGCTGCTCCCTCTGTTGCTGAAGTAAATACTACTCTCCATTCCTCATGACTGGCTACATCCTCAGTCATTGAATCAAATCTTGTTATATGACATGATCCCATCCTGGAACACATCCTTCTCCTATAAGCCTCCTGCCTCTGAACCTCCTGTTTGGCCGTCTCAACCCATTACACCCACATGACAGTCTTGGAAAATGCCTCTCTCCCATATGGACCTAAAGGTTGGCTCCCACTAATCGACCAACTCTCCCTTTAAGCCTCCTGGATCTCTTTGAATTCAGACTCCCTATGATCCTCTTGAATCCCTTTGAACAAAGACTCCCTCTAAGCCTCCCGACTCCCTCTGAGTTCACACAACCTTTGAAGCTACCTGCTCCTTATCCACTGTCCTTTGCACAGTATTGGGAGGATTCTCCTCCCTACTATATCTTGAGGGTTGACTCCCTCTGAACTATGGCTCCCTCTAAGGTGGTACTACTGGCGAGGCCACCCGCCTCACCACTCATGGAGCTACCTATGCCTCCTCATCTATCTCTCTTCTCTTGCTGGTCATAGCATGCATAGGCTGGCCCTCTCCAAATCCAAGAACCACTACTAATATGAAGTTATATTCTCTCGTCATAAAAAAAAACACCTGTCTAACTCAAAATATTATGTGGTATCACTTTTTCTCAATCTTTGAGACTAAGAGAACACTGCTCCTGAGTTCTGGCACCCACAACACATTTGACACCCTCATCACCTCTTATGACTCCAATCGAAACAATATTGTACCAGATCCTTGTATTTCACGCTTGACTCTCGAGCCAAGATCGACACACAAGTTTGAGCCAGTCTCTATAAAAGTGTCAAACAACTCTCTCGAACCTGTCATATGGAAAGATGATCCACTATCCACCAATTAAGTCCCCCTGATGGAGACTGTATCTGAAAGGGTGGAGACCAACAAGATCTCCCTATAGAACCTGTCTGCAACCTCATCAACCTCTGTTGTTTTTGCCTATTGCCTTCTTCCCCTTCCCCTCCGTTGTGGACACTGTTAAGTAAACTGACCATAGTCATGAAACTCAAACCATATGTATCCTCCATGGACACCAATCAAGTCTCCCCCTGGATACAATCAGTCGATATCCTCTCAAACCCTAGAAACATCTCTCATTCACATATCCCCTCCACAAAAGGTTCCCAAGAATTGGGAAGGCCTACCAACTCAACATCCAATAATACATGTCCATCCTGGAACAACACTGCATAGTTCTGCTCCTCAATCCCTGAGGCTGAGAACAAACTCCTAGCACCCATAACACATTTTCCACTTGCAACACATCCGTTGAATTCATCTATAGTACCACTTCTCCAGATCCCTGTACTACATGCTTGGTACTCCTACAAAGCTCCTCGTAAATACTTGATTCATACACTATGAAGCTCATGAAAAAATCTTATTCCCCAATCGCGTGTTGATGAATCCAAATATATAAGAACCATGTAATCCTCCAAGGAAAGCAACCTGCTTCCCCAAGTCATGAGCATCGAATTAACTTCTACCCAAGTCCATCATCAAAATCACCAAGGAATTATCTGTGTCTACAGATGCTACTACTGATCCTGTGTCCTCATCTGAATAGTCCCAAGCTACGATTGGACACTCAGTCTAGTCCACTCTAGACCATCACAACTCATCTTTGCAAGTTTCCTCATCCTTCTGGGTCAAATACCTCATACATCGCCATAACTTGATAATTTGAAATTCTTCGGCCCAATGCAGACTCTATCTTATCAAGTTGTGATACACACAAAATTATCTTGTCTATGCCAAAGCATCCAAGATGCACCCATCACAAATCACTATGACAAGTCACCAAAGGTTCATCCATAGGGTTGTAAATCTTCCGCACAACATACTGTTGTGATCCAGGCTCTCTGCCAATCCACCAAAACTCCCAACCTGCCACACCACTGAGCTGCAATAGCCCACAACTCCTCGTCTGGATGGTCTGTTCCATGTCTCATACTAGAGACCATCTAACTTGTTTCCACATGCAATTGTCACTGTAACTCCCTCTCATAGATAACTCCTCAACTCCCTTAGATTTGTCACCTATGACCTGCCTGGAACAAGATGAAGAACAAGAACAACACTCCTCCAATGGTGTATCCAAACGTTTCTCAAGATGATCCCCTTCTCTTCATATCCCAAGCTCTGAAACCATGTTAATTTTCACATGCAACTCTATGTGACTAATTTCAGATTTGAAAATTGCTTCCTAGTGATCTAACAATAAAACCCTAACTTTTATTGCGGAACAACTTTACACTGAAATTATTGACGAAAAACATATGTAGCAGAAATGCAAAGATCAGAGATGAATCATCAATACACATGAGACATAATTTCAATTCTATAATCTTATTATAATCAGAAGTCCCGAGGGAAAAAACAACCCTCCCAACCAATAAAATATCACCAAAATCTGAGGACAACCTTGTCCTCCAAATTCATCAAAACTGAGAACAACCTTGTTCTCCAATGACCATACAAATCATAAAAGGAAACCTCAACAATATCCCTGGGAATCTCCTTTGCAAACGAATATGTTGTAGACCACTTGTACGACCTTCTGACATCACCTATTAGTTTGTATGGATCTGTACCTGACCAGAAAAAATAAATACATGATTCACCAATTGACAACCCATAGACATACATTGTTTTCTCCATGGAAAATCATGTATACCCTGTTATCTCACAAGTTGTAGGCTGGGAAAAGCCCAAACCAACCACCAAAATGGAAACAACTAAGGGAAGTTATACCCAATGTCACCTCGATATAGGTCCTTCACTTTGAGGGTGAGTAGGTCACACTAGGGAGGTGATCCCAGTGACACTAGGGGGATTGAGATGAATGTAAAGGAAATAAGAGAAGTACGCCCCTAAATGGCGGTGATGGAAGAGTAAATATGGCTTTGATGACTTGTCTTCGGGTGGATTAAGGTTTCCAAGTCTCTGGATTCCCGCAAAAGGTGTTTGTACCTGCCCAAGACACAAGAAAAGCCACACTTGCATATAGTAATGTTAGGTGGACAAGAAAGTTAATATTGATGTCCCTAATTGCAAAAATAATCAATGATATATATCAGCACATAAAAGATAATAAGGGCTGCAATTTAAGTGCCAAAAGTCAATTTGAATAAGCATGAGACAAGCTAGTAAAAACTAGTTTAGATCAACAATGATAGAACAAGACTTTAGCACAAAACGCAAGGCTGTCATAAAACGCTAACTGGAGTGATATTTATCAGCCTTATGGCTGTAAAAAACTTGTTATTACAACAAGATATTTAAGCACTAAGACTTGCCAAAAGATGTGTTGTACTTAGTAGATTATGTGGGCCGATTTTAGGCAATTTTCAATGGTTAAATTATGAGTTATTGAAGAGTTTGGTTAAGGTTTTCTGCAACTCTAATAGCTGTAGGTTAAATTTGTAACAAAGTCTAGAAATAATTGGAGAAATGAAACACCCTAGTGGCTCAAGTAAGCATTTATAGCATATATTTGATTCCACTAGGAGCAACTTCAAAACCATGAAATTTCACGTTTCCCAAAGAAACAATTTTATATCTCCAATGCAACAAGTGATGACTAGTTCCTTTAATGATTGGGTTAATGGAGTCAAGAAAATAAAGAGCTAAAGGTACTATCTCCTTGGGGGTGTAAATCCTCTTACTCCCCAAGGCAAGTATCCCTAGCTAGGGTTTAGGCTAAGAGGGTGTATGTACTTATACTTCTCTTATCAAACCCTTGTTAAACCAATAAAATTTAAGCAAAAAATGATGGAGGCTAAGGTGGGAGTGTAAGGTTTTATACTTCCCACCTAGCTCTAGAAAAATAACTTTTTTTTGAAAAAAATGATAATACAATGCAAAAAATCCTTACCAATTCAAGAAAAATGCTAAGATAAACCACCACAGTAGCAAAGAAGAGCCTTCCAAGGCTATTGCATAACTTCCATCAACCAAATAACCAAGAAAGTAGCCATACACAAGAGCAAAAGAGAGAAATATTTAAAGATAACGAAAATTTCAGTCCAAGTACCTCTCCAAGATGGGAGAGTTATGTTATGAAATGAGATCTTATGATCTCTATTTATACAAAATGTCTCCAAAATAGTGTTTCCACATAATTTTAGGATAAACCACAAGAATAGGGGTCAACAACCCTAATCTTTCCCCTTTTACAAAATAATATTAAACAATTCACTTAAAATTTACTTTTACACAAAAAAACCCTATCTTAAGGTGATGTCACCCCTTTAGGGGACGTTTTGACACTAGGAGCAAGTCATTGGTATTGGAGGAGTGTAGCTAGACTTCCCAAATCCACATGTCAATCATCCAAGTTGTTTTTTTCATGGTCAAAGCCTCACTCTCCTCAAAACATCCTTGTGCCAATTGTTACACATTATTTTGGTCATCATAGTGATCCATTGACAATTTGTGTTCATGTTCCCAAAAATAGCCTTTCTCCATGAGGAAAGTGACTGACTTTCTCTTCCAGAAAACCCTATTAAAGAAGGTCGTTGTAGGCTGCACCATCAACAGGGTGCGATGATGCCTAGTCATCGCACTCTGCCCTAAAATTGGTTTGTGACGTCTCCGCAGGCTACTCTACAACTAGGGTGCGACGATGTCAAAAGGCTAAGAAAAGGTAGACCTTCACGAAAGTTCTAGGAGGATATCTTCTAGAAGGTGAGGTGGCATCCGTATGATTGAGATCCTACTCGCTTATTTGATTTGGTGGGATCATCCTAATCTCTTTAACCATCTCTCTTTCCCCTATATAAATAGGGATCTCTCATGGAAAAGGTTAAGCACACAAGCAAGGAATTAAGGTTAATAAAGGTTGAATTGGCTAAGATTGCATGGAAAATTCTGTTGATTAAGGTTGGTTGTCATTGATGTCAACCCTTGAAAAAAGCCCCGTAGCACAAAGGTTTGGGTAATGGACCCAATATTGTTTGATGTAAATATGACTCATTATTTTTTTGTCATCGTTGATAAGAAGTAAATATGGATGAACTCCAAAGTGGTCCCCTTACGGTGAAATCCCTCATGGGAAGACACTTTGCAGAGTAAGAGAACCCATGATTAATTGTGGAATAATGAGATGAAGGAAAATTAATTTGTCAGGGAAAATATCCTAGATGGATAGTGCTTGTCATGCCATTTCTGGTGGTATGTAGAACGTCACATAACTCCTCACGGTTAGAGAGTTATGACCATGTGAAGTTGGAGAACCCAGGTTTGGGTATTGGACCCAAGTTTGTTTGATGGAGAGCGGTATGAGTTTTTCTATATTTTAAGGTAATACTATTCTATATGGATAGTACATGTCATTCCATTTCTGGTGGTATGTGGAATGTCACATAACTTTTCACGGTTTGAGAGTTATGGCCTTACGAAGTTGGAGGAACCTCATATGTCATCTAGAAGCCCCAAAATGTCAAAGTAGTCAAAGTGGTTTAAGAGATTTTAAAAGGTAAATAATAAAGTGAAGTGATGAGTTTATTATAATTCAAATTGAATACAAAACAAATTATTTCAATAATAAATTTAATGGAGAAATTAGAAGTGGGTTAACCCTAAAATAAGGAAAGTGGGCCTAGTGACTTAGAAGATGTTTTTAAGGAAGCTACTTGGAGAGTATAAATAAGAGACAAGGCTCTCTCATTTTAATTATACTTGAGAATATTGAATATCTATAGGTTTCTGAGGTAACCAAGGATATCTAACCCAAATTTCTGAGGGAAGGTGAAGAAAAGAAGGCCGAAATGCAAGGAAGGATAAATTCTTTTGATGGTGCTTTCTAAGGTATGTTATTTACAGTTCATCTCGCCATTTTTGCTATAAATTTTTTTCTATAATGATTTAGACCGTGGAATTTCTATGACATTAAGACAACATACCCAAGTATATGTGGTAAAAAAATTAGCTTGTGGGTCATTGTATTTTTGGAGTTACACTTCATGGAAAATAGGGTTTGTGGCTAGTCCTAAAACTAGTCAAAAACATGTGTTTCAGGTAAAAACGTCATAAATTATTCATAACAGATCCAAATTAATTGAGACCAAGTGTGTTGGCTAGGGTATAGTCTATAGTATTATGTGTAACAGTTTCAGATTAATTCAATGAATATTTCATGCGGGGCACGCTCTACAAGGTCACTCTCTAGAATAAGCCAGAATTCAACAAGGTATGCCATTTTTGCTATAACTCCTTTTATGAGAGGTTCCAAGAAGTGAAACCTGGAGGAATTGCATAAAACACATTGAATAACATTGTGTATCAGTTTCATATCTTTATACATTACANGTTCAAAGTTATGATTACTTCAAGTTAGGGTTGTTGACTAATCCAAAACTAGGCATGTGAGACTAAATAAAAGTTTGATGAAAATGCTAGTCTCTTGTTGTTAAAGTTAAGGAAGGTTTGTAGGAATGTGATAATATACACCAATTTTATTACAGAGCTACAAATCAGATTTGGATGATGAAATTGATGAAGACTTTTGGTTGAGGTACATGTTGAGTACATGGTTGAGACAAGTAGTTGATGAGTTGGCACATACATGAGGTGTATAGTTGATGATGTTGGTACATATTGATGAGTCATAGTTGATGATTAGTTGAAACATGATTGGTACATACTTGGTACATGGTAGGTACAGGTTGATGCATGGTTCAGATTTATTGGTACATGTTTACAACGTTATATCTCACAGTGATAGTGTGACAATGGTTCCATGATTCTACTTCTACTTAAGGGTGGCAGGATGGGGAAATGATAGGTGATTGTAGCCACCTTCCAGTTGTAGCCGGAGAACATAGGGGGTTGTAGCCTCCTTCTAGTTGTAGCCAGAGAATTGAGGAGTTGGAGCTTCCCTCAGGTTGTAGCCTGAGAAACTAGGGGGTTGGAGCCTCCTTCCAGTTGCAGCTGGAAAACAAAGGAAGTTGGTGCTTCCAATGAATGTAATTCTTCAAGACATATAAGAAAAAACATTCTGTGATTTTCTCCCAATTTGGGTTTCCACGTAAAACACTGGTGTACTGTGTATGTGTGTGATTGTTTATTTCTTACTGCTCGTTATTGGATAATAATTCTACATTGATATAACAGTTGAAGAAAAAGGATTATAATTACGCTATTAATGATTCACCCCCCCTCTCAGTAATGAAACAATTGGTATCAGAGCAGGTTTATTTAGAAATCAGTTTAACCACTGAAAGGTAGATCATGGAGAGTACCAACTCGTATTAGAATGGAATACAACAGTTTGATGGACATACGTATGCTTTTTGGAGCATAAGGATGAATACATATATACATGCATAGGGATTTCAAGTTTGACAATCAATTGTAGATGGATACACAACACCAACAGTTCCACCAACAAATGACAAAGCAATAAAACTCGGTGAGAATAATTCCAAATCCAAAAATGCACTTTTGAATGGTCTTAGTGATACGGTATTCACCAAAGTTGCACATTGTAAATCTGCTAAAGAGATTTGGGACAAACTTCAAAATATTTATGAAGGAGATTCAAAAGTCAAAGCAACAAAGCTTCAAACTTACAAAGGTCAGTTCAAACAACTAAAAATGAAGGAATATGAAGATATTGCAACCTACTTCTTACGAGTCGATGAAACAGTGAATGCAATCATAGGATTGGGAGAAGAAATCGAAGAATATGTAATTGTTCAAAAGGTACTAAGATCTCTTCCTATGAGATTCAACCCTAATATATTAACACTAGAAGAAAGATCATATCTAAACTAAATAAGCATGGATGAACTACATGGAATGTTCATAGCATATGAGATGAGAACTGAACAAGAAAATCCATATGTAAAAGAAGCAGCCTTCAAAGAATCCAAAATATCAAAGCAAAATAAAAAAGGAACAAGAATAATATAGTAGAAACAACAATGTCTCGGAAGATGATGAAGAAGTGACCAACTTCCTTAAAAGACTGAACAAGGGAACCAACGGTAAGTATAGTGGTTAGCTTCCTTTAATTTGTTTTTATTGGGATGGTATTGGTCATTTTGCTAACAAATGTCCTCATAAGAAAAAGAGAAATGATGAAGGTTACTCAAAATGCAGACAAACATATAAAGATAAAAGAACTACAAATAAAGTTTTCAAGAAAAACTTTTGCACCAAAGAAGACATTTCATCATCAGATGAAGATGAAGTCAGTGACAATGAAACATGGAGAGTTCTATTCATGGCAGTAGAAGACTCTGATAAATAAGACTCCAAAGAAGAATATGAAAAAGCATATGAAGAAGAAATTGAAGAGGCAAAATTTGACTTCCGAGAAGAATTAATGAGTGCCATAGAAGTTATCCGAAGAGAAAAGAAGAAAAATAAGAAACTACAAGCAGAACTAGAGAAGAAAAAAGACACTTAAGAACTAGAACAAATGATCACAAATTTGAAGGTTCAAATAGAAGAAGATAAAAGAATTGAAGAAGCACTCAAAGAACAACTAGAAGGAAAGGACAGGATCATTGGAAACCTAGAAGCAAAGATTGTCACACTAAGAAAGGATATTCAAAAGAAAAATATGCAGAATAGCTCAAAAGTTCTGGATGACATTATCAAGAGTCAAAATCTCATCTTGACAAGTCTGGACTTGGATACAATCAGACAAAAAAGGGATCAAGCTCCAAAACAACAGAGCAAGAAACAAATCCAGAAAACTATGCAGAAACAATCAAAGGGGATAAAAAAATATACGAGGAAGATTACATGGACACTCCTCCCTCGAGAAGGTTCATATTTCACAATCAACAATAGATAGATAGGCCTTAATAAGAAGAAGGATTCATAAGAGCACCTCCTTTCAGAAGATCTTCAACTACCAGGTATCAAACTATATTTTTTGGTTTATGTTATGCATGTAATAATTTTGGACATAAAGATGTAAATTGCAGAGCTAACAACAGAAACAATAACTACTTTGAGAGCCAAACACAAAGGGGTTATTCAAGAAGACCTAGTGAAACATAGAGACAAAGTTACAACAGGTTTGAACCTTTGAGCATTGAAGTGGAATGTTACAAATGTAACAATTTTGGACACATGGCCAAAAATTGCAGAATGATAGTCCCTCCTAAAGAACCTCAACATAGTCACAAACAAGAACCTCAGAAAACAACATGGATAAGAAAGAAAGATCAATATAGCAATGAAGAATGCACAGTTTCTCTACAAGATAAAAATAAGAAACGTGGTTGGTATGTTGACATCGGATGTTCAAAAAACATGTTAGGTGATAGAGACAAGTTTCTTACATTACGAAAGGAAAGAGATGGATCAGTCTCCTTTAGAAATGATGATTCAACCAAAATCATTGGAAAAGGCACAGTCTGAATTGGGAACAAGAATCAAAAGGAAGAAAATGTTCTACTAGTAGAAGATATGAAACATAATCTTTTAAGTGTGAGTCAAATGTGTGACCAAGTTCATAAAGTTACTTTCGATTCACAAAAGTGTGAGATAAGAAAATAAGGTTAAGGGAAATTGGTTGCTACAACTGCAAGAACTTCAAGCAACATTTATGTGTTAAGTGAAATTGGAAATGAAAAGTGTTTTCTAGGAAATGAAGATGAAAGTTGGCGATGGAATAGAAGAATGTGTCACATGCATTTTGATAACCTTGTCAAAGTCANCAAAAGAGAAGCAGTCAGAGAAATGCCCCAGATCACGAAACCAACCAACACTTTATGCAAGCATTGCCAACAAGGAAAACAAACAAAGACCAGGTTCAAATCAAAGGAATATTCAACAACAAAACCATTAGAAATTGTGCATACTAATTTAGTTAGACCAACTACAACAAAAGGCTTAAAAGGTGAGAGATACTTTATGTTATTAGTTGATGATTATACAAGAATGACTGCAGTTTGATTTCTCAAGAACAAGTCAGAAGCTTTTGAAAACTTCAAGATCTACAAGGAAATGGTTGAAAATAAGATGGATTCAAGAATCAAATGCTTAAGATAAGATAATGGAGGAGAATTCACCTCAAAGGAATTTATGGACTACTGCAGCAATCATGGAATAAAAAGGAAATTCTCTGTCGCTAGGACACCTCAACAGAATGGAGTTGTTGAAAGAAAGAACATGATAGTACAAGAAATGGCTCAAACAATGATAATGGATTCAAATTTGACAGATATTTTTTGGACACAGACAATGTATACAACAATTCACATTCAAAACAAAGTAATGCTCAGAAACAACATTGATAAAACTCCCTATGAGCTATGTAAAGGAAGACCAGCAAATGTGAAGCACTTCAGATTTTTTGGAAGCAAATGCTACATCAAAAGAGAAGATGGCAGAATGGGAAAGTTTGACTCTCGTGTGGACAAAGGAATACTTGTTGGTTACTCAAGTACAAGGAAAGAATACAAGTGTTACAAT